>JACEGR010004254.1:0-90053 GCA_014170235.1 Listronotus bonariensis
TAATTATAATTCTGAGTAGCTTTAAAATATACATTTATGTGTTACATAACCAATTTTAAAACCTAAAAGGATGTAAAAGTTTACATTTTAAATAGTTTGTAACATAATATACATTCCGGCTCTTTGTGTTAAAACAAAATCATAATAGTGTATTTCCCTTCTTTTTCAGAATAAAGATATTTATTAGATGTTTTAAGATTATGCAAACTCTTTTATACCGCGTGCCCACTTGCAGGATATCTATTAAGCCTGTTATTTTCTTTAGATTTCTGATGTTTCAGATTTTTATGTTGGCACATCCCGGTTTGACCGGAGATTAGCTCAAGCTTTGTTATTTTAAATGGCACACCCTTTATATTTCTCTAAAATTTAATATTCTACAAGCAATTCCAAAAATACATATACAAACTGTTATACCTATCTTAAATGAGTGTAAGTAGAATATTAATGGTGAAACGTTAAAAAGAATATTTTCCTCAAAGCTAATTTTATGAAATCCTAGCGTTTAACTATTAATATCTTAGAAACTATAAGGTTTAAGTATGTGTGTGGTGTTAAGTTTTCAATTATTACGCGTAGTTGCGTGAGAGGGATTGAATTATTAACGTTCGTTATTGCCAAAGTCAATTTCTGGCTCTTCCTGTAAAACCGGAAATTGTATTTTTACGAGTGATAGGATATAAGGTCTAATTCAATATGTGTAAAAATCGCATTAGCCCTTTTTGTCATTATTTGTTTTTACCAAATGGATAAAGATGGCGGTTAAGCATGCATTGTTTCAAACGCCATTTTCAAAAACTGATTAGGATAGGTATACCATGTGGTACATGTATTTTCTTGGAATTGCCTGTAGAATTGATTTTTAGAAAAAAATATATAGTTGTTCCATTTAAAGAGTAAAGTTAAGAGCACTTTCGGTAAAACCGTATTGTACACATAAAACTTTAAACATTATAAATCTACATTCTATCAAACATATATTCGTAATTAAATGAAATAATGTTTCTTAGGCAGATTTTAATGTAGTGAATGCAAGTGAACAGCATCTGCCAGCATAGATCATATACCCTCATCTGTTAATTAAATAAAATATTTTCTAGACAGATTTTAATGTAGTGAATGCAAGTGAACAACATCTGCCAGCATAGGTCATATACCCTCATCTGTTAATTAAATAAAATATTTTTTCTAGACGAATTTTAATGTAGTAAATGCAAGTAGACAACATCTGCCAGCATAAGTCATATATCCTCATCTGTTAATTAAATGAAATAATGTTTCTTAGGCAGATTTTTAATGTAGTGAATGCAAGTGAACAACATCTGCCAGCATAGGTCATATACCCTCATCTGTTAATTAAATAAAATATTTTCTAGACAATTTTAATGTAGTAAATGCAAGTAGACAACATCTGCAGCATAAGTCACTATATCCTCATCTGTTAATTAAATGAAATAATGTTTCTCACACCTGGGGCGTATAGGCGGGCATTGTGAAATGCCCGCTATAATGCCCAATGCTAATATGGGGAATTTTATTGTATCAATTTGCTCTCACAATGGGAATCAAGTTTATACAAAAATAATTTTCTTTTAAACTATTGCCAACAATTAAACTTTTAAAATAAAAAATTACAACGAAATATGTCCCGAAGAAATGTGGCCCCCTGATCCCGTATAAATGGATATTTTGTGATGTATTTTATGAAAGAGCGGTCGATGAGAATTTTCAATAGTCGTGCGGGGTATCCTCGGTGGATTGGCAATCGACGACACTGTTTGGATGAAACTACTTTTCTTCTGCTATCCTTCAGCTACTGAAGGAGCTTTCCATTTCCCATCTTGACTTTCAAGCAATTTACCTCAACGAAGCAAAGTTGACAGACGCATAGAAATGACCGATGTAAGCTTCTGCGTGTCAATTTTTAAAATTTTGCGATGTCGACGGATCTTTCTATGTTTATTTTTCAATGGTCAATGGGCGACCTACACTGGGCAGAGAATGGTAAACCGCTATTCCAGCTACGGTCTTGTGTTGTATTGCTTTTATTAAAATTTAAAGCATATATGTGATAGTGTAAAAACTTTGAAGTTAAGTTTTAGTTCTATTACCTTATAACCAAGACTGTTTCTCTAACAACTTCAAGCTGTCATCAGTAGTGCACGACCCAACTTCATCTCGTGTAAGCCTCAAAAGCACTTACATTATAATGTGATGGCTTTGTATTGCAAAGAAATAGGTATATCATCGAGCCTTCTTGTAAATTGTATTTTGTTCTCCTTCAAAACTTACAGACCTTCTTTGGACGTATCCGCGACTTGACACCCAAAAAAGGCTAATGGTTTGATATTTGTGCGAAAATGTGCTCCTTCAGCAGGGTGGAGAATGATTCAAGCTCGGGCTAATATTTTCCGACTAAAAATAATAAAAAAGTTTGTTAAACATAAGTGTTTGTAACGGAATCTTTGAGCCTAATTTTCACCAACTTCCTGCGATTCGATTCCTTTGAAACTTTGCACACGTATTAAGGACCGCGATGGCAATGCAATAATCTGCAAACAGTATCCCTTTATTTGCTTTTTTTTTTTAATCGCACAAGGAAAAAAATTCCAGTATATTATAAAAGCAACACCTAGGATGCCATCTGTTGGAAAAATTTCAAACTTTGCCTGTTAAATGAAGAAGAAATTGCAGTGGATTGCAAAATGTTGGCAACGGTCGCAAACATTGCCTGGATTGCCATCTGTTGGCAAAATTTGAAACTTTGCTACTTAATGAAGAAGAAATTTTTAGTGAGTTGCAATCTTTTGCAAATTTTAAAATTTGCTACCATTGTCATTTCATAGGGGGCTGGTTATTTTCTTTTTGCTGCTTAATTAAATAGTATGTTTCTAATTTACTGTTATATTAAAATTTTGTGTGCAATATAACGAACTAAAAAATGAAAAATAATTAATAGTTTAAAAAACTAAAAAACACGCTTTTATATGCAACCGAGACTAAAGAAATTAAAAAATAATTTTTCATTAAAAAAATATTTTCACTTCATAGTAAAAGCGTGGGGTGCATTTTACTATTTTTCATAACTTTTCCATCATAGATATTGGCAAATATAATAATTATAACATTTAATATATTAAGCACTTACGCTTTTTACTATAGAAGTGAAAATATTTTTTAATGAAAAATTATTTTTTAATTTTTAGTTCGGTTGCATATAAAAGCGTGTTTTTTAGTTTTTTAAACGAAAAATAAGTTTACTAGTTAAAGGATGCTAATAATCTAACACTCCAACACTATGCAGTTTATCGCTAAGCCAAAGAATACTAATCCATAGAAACCTCAGCTCCTGATTTGCGCCTCCCGAAGTAAGTACTCTACCCTGACCACCAGATATGAAAGTTGGCACCGACCCAATCAGAAAAATTGGCGGATGCCTATGTCGAGTTTCTATTGGTCGATTGGACTCCTTCGCTATCCTGAGTACTAAAATTTCAGGGTACCTTAAAATCTACGAGGTTCCTATGGATTAATATTTTGTCTCTCAGTCTTATTATACAATTAAAAAAAAATTGGGGCTTTTGTTGCATTTCTCAAATTAATTTACTTTTAATCTAAAAGATGCGATTTAATATGTATTACTCAGGAAAAAATAGTAAAATTAAATTGTCAAAACGAATTTAGTCTTCAAAAAGAAATCACTGCCATTTCTGTTTTAACTTACATAAATCTTCAAAAGCGTTGAGCATTTTTATTATGCAATTTGTTATCTTAGGAAGAAAATTGCTTTTTGTTTGTCCTTGTCAATCGTAAGTTGTTTTTTGAAAATAAAAATAAAACGGCTTTATCGTAAGAGTAAAGAGTAGTCAAAAGGGTTAGTGCTTACATAAAGAAATAAGAAAAATAGCTATTAAAATTTAAAAAAACTTACTTTTCCTACTTGGCTCGTATAGAGATTAGATGGATTAAATTAACTGGCGTAAGTATCTTACTGCCTCTAATTTCAATAAATTGTCAGAGCTTGTTATTCTTGAATTTAGGTAGTGATAAATTAATTTCTGGGAAATACTAATGACCAAAAAATTATGTGACAATTGTGGAAACATGCTGGACAAATTTAAGGCCTTAGGTTGCAATATGAGCAAGAAGGAATAAATTTACTTTTACATGTACTTTTGGACTATTTTCCTTCTCCAAACCTTGGTGATATAGGTGTAAGGGGTAAGCGCTTTACCAGGGCATTAAAGAAATGAAGGAAACGATATCAGGGCGATAGTAAATGATGATGGACAGTTGTTGGATGTTGAGGGGATATTCCTGTGGCCGAGTATAAGAACTAAAACACGAAACGGAGCTTTTCAGGCAAAAGAAAATATTTTCTAAGATCAAAGAGTACCTTGTTCTTCTTTTGCTATTTTTTGTTTAATGTTGTTATTTTTATATTCATTTTGTAAATAGATCTTTATAAAAATATACCCTATATAATTATATATATATATGCATTATTATTTACGTAGATTCTCTGTTGACCAAAAACCTTACGTAATAGAAAAAACTAAAAACAGATGTGGAATCAGGGACATCAAATTACCCAAGTTTGGTAAAGAACATCATTCACCACTCAATAAGGTGTAAATACGTGAGGCCTGTGTTGATTTATAATTTTACAAACATATATTAAGAAAATTACAATTTTAAAGTAACCCAAATATAATAAATAATTAAAAACGCCATTCTTTGCACTTTAGTTGTATGATAGGCACTTCTTTGCACTGCGAAAACATGCATACCGAATTACCGTGTTTGATAATAATAATTACATTTAAACCTTGTTTTATTGGTTTTAAAACCCTTTTACGGTAATTTACTTTTCGTAAAGCCGGTCATTATCACCAAGTCTAGACGTGGAATCATTCAAACAACAAATAAGCCAAATAGGTAGAAATATGGAACACTACTCTTGTACTTCTGTTGTCCGGTCGACAGGCGAAGATTTTTAAACGCTTCGAGATATTTTATATTAATTAAAAAAATTAAACTTTTTCATTAAAAAGTCACATTAAATAAATATATTAACGTATGAGACGCCATTTTTTTGCACGTCGGTAGTATGACAGGCATTTTTTAACATACAGATGTACAAAATGCTGTTAGAAATATTTAAAGGCAGATTCTATATCTATATACACGCCGCTATCTTTTTGGCGTCCGATGGTGTGCCCCCGCCATACAAATTTCAATATGCAGGGTGTTAAAATTTTCAATACGTTTTCACACATTTGCACAGTCAGTGGTGTACGAAGAAATTTTCCTTCAGTGCCACTCGAAACGCGACTGAACTTATTAAATGTAATTAAGTAAGTGATAAATTTCCCCCTTAATGCCAAATAAAATTTGTCTGCCAAATTAAATAAAGGATATTTATATATTAAAAAAAATAACATGTTTAACACCCTGTCTTTAGAACAAGAAATGTGCAAACCCATGATTATATGAATTTTTTTTTATATTTTAAATGGTAGAATCTGCGCTTAAATTTTCTTAATAACATTATGTGACATCTTGTATAATAAAATCAGAACTTACTTAATAAATATCCTATTTTAACCCATTTTAATTGGTTTAAAAATCCTTTCATGGTGATTTATTGTTCGTAAAACAGGCCATTACCACCGAGTCTAGACGTGGAATCATTAAAATAACAAATGAGCCGAATAGGCAGAAATATGGAACGCCGCTCTTGCACTTCTGTTGTCCAGGCAGACAGGCGAGGACTTTAAAGTTGCTTTAATCATTGAAATAATGTGTTTTTCTGTTTCCTTTGTTTGTCGGCGGTCAGCATAACATTTTTATTTAGCATTGGTTTTTATTGCATAACTCATGTGGCGGATATTTATGTTATAGTTTTACACCAGTTTTTGTGACTAATTATAAGGTTTTTTTTACAAATATCCGTAAAAAAAGGCATAATTAAAAAAAAATTACATCACTATTTTTTTCACTGATCTAGGCTGTCGTGAATTATAGTGACATTTTTTGACATACTCATGGTTGTTTTATATGCATTGCCTGTAATTCAGACACATAATTATTAAGAAAAAATATTTTTATAAGTAAACCAAAAGTAAAACAAATATTTTTAATTTATTTAGATAATTTTTTATACGCTTAAAATATTGTAAGGAAACTTGGTATTTAGGTTTTTTAACATAAATTGCTTAGAACCGATGTTAGTTCTTATGTATTAACTATAGAGGTCGCCGCCTCCGACGAGTACTCTTTTACCCTAGAATACAGTATATACAATACTTTTATCTACTACAAAGGGCGATACTTTAATAACTACCTAAATACCTCATTTGAATAGCCATATTTTTAAAGCCACAAAAGTTAAATACAAATATTTTGTTATGTTCTTAAAGTTGTTTTTTTAAATATCTTTATTGCGACTTCTTATGTTAATAAACGTGATAAAAATCCAAGCAGATCCCGACCAGGAGAGAAAAGAGGACTGAAAAGAGTCAGATGGAAGACATCAAGAAACGAACACGTCAAAAAGGGAGAATAGTTGTTAAGCGTTTTTGTAGTTTTTCTTTAATATAATAAACGTAAAAGCCCATACGTGTGTCCCAAAGCTGCAGAGTGGTCCTTTGATGATTGGTGGTCTATTGAAAACTACAATTAAGCAACTTGGCAACGTTGCAGTTGCAAATTTGGAACATAATGACATTTCATAATCAAGTTTTGCTTTCTGTTGTTACAGTTAATATTCTATTTTTTTAATTATATGAATTATGGGATAAATGTTATAAAAAATAAGAAAATAGTTAGCCTACAACTAGTGTTAAGCATTTAAGTGGTTGTTATCATGAATTTCGGTAAAATAAAAAAAATCAGCAATGAAGCAAAAACGTGCAAAATCATTTTTGGTTTATCTGCAGTTCAAGCGTAAATAACGAAACACTTACGCTTCATGGCTGTATATAAAGTTTCTCGAAACACTGACTATTATCCTGCTTTGTGTTATTTAGGTTGTCAGACAATAATGCCTGGTATTTTTCGTAAAATTTAATAACTAATTAGGTAATTTATGTAAATATTCTTTGCCAAATTGAATCTAGAGACCCATTTTAATCAGCTGTTTGACCGAATTGCTACACTGTGCTCCCTAATTTGCATTCCCAATTGATTTTTAAAATTAAGCGACTTTGCAACGTTTTTGGCGCTCTCGGAATAATTTTAAATTACCTTAGTGGAACATGACATTTCGTAGTCAAGTTTTCCTTGCTACTGATGCAGATAATCAGTTGTGTTATAATTTTTTAAAGCAAGTCTTACCTGTATAGGTTTTTGAAAATAAAGCCGATTTTTTAAATAATTTAAAAAAGGTTTCTTTAAAGCCCTGTATATCTAACATAAAATCATTTTTGTGGCTTATTTTCTTACCAAGCAGGACTTTTGGAAAAGTCAGTTTTTTGTAAAGTTTATAATTCAAAAGTTTCCCATTTGGTAAGTTTGAAAGACAATATTTTGTTATGCCCTCTGTAAATAAATAAATTAAATATACCTACACGTATAAACCTGATATTGCAGATGACATACATAATCATTGTAGTTATTTTAATTTAGCTTTTTGTTTTATAAAATTACTATATTTAAATAAACTGCAGAATCACATTAGTGAATAATATATTAAGTTCTTAAAAATCGTTTTACAATTGTTAGGAGCTTATCCTATTTTTCCAGTTTCTAAAGAAACTAGCGCCTTGCAAACAAATGAAAGACTTTTCTTTCAGGGATAACTGATTGCATCTTGAAATATCCTAACAGTTTTCTAGCAAGATTTATGTAAATATCTACGTGAATAAGACGTCATTAGAACTTTATTACATAAGTGTCAAAATTGCTTGAAACATTTTAAATCCATAATTTATTACGATTTGATTATTCAAACGTAATCTTTACATAAAGAAGATAACGAATTTTTTAACTTTCTTTTGCATTTAAAAGATGCTGGAACATTACTGACGAATATATAGGGTGTCCGATAAGGTAAGGTCAAAAGGATTTTATCTTAACCAGGAAAATATTGGCCTTACCTGAGATAATTCTTCTTTATAACAGGCAACAATAAAGTTAATATGGGCGCTTAATTAATTACCTGCTATTTTAATACATTTAAATAAATATATGTAAGGTAATATTGCAACTCTTTTAAATTAAAAAAAAAATATTAATAACACAAGCCAACGATGAAAACACAAGGATATTATCCCTACCAGTCTTAGACATTTTAATGTTTAGTAAAAATAAAACGTATAAAAAAATATTGCTGCAATTTTGGATATAACATTACCTATACAGCTCATAATTGACTGTTGTGTGTTTGTGTGGAGATTTAAAAGATTTTCTCGGTCAGACAAGAAGACGCAGTTTACGACGTTTCCATGTTTATATGCGGTGTGGGGTAAGCAAAACAAGGGATCAAGCTTGGACCTAAATACAATTGCCCTTAAGAACTACTTTGACATCCGGCTTGAAAAAATATTTTGCATGCAACATTGAGTTAATCCTAAAACTAAAAAAGATTCTTCTACTACCACTACATATTAGATTAGGCTTATCTGAACCAATTTGTAAAAGCTTTACCTAAAGAAGCTAAAGTGAATGAAGGGATATTAGTTGGGGCTAATGTTCGTAGATTGATGTTTTATTCTAACTTCAAAGCAGCCACATAAGTATAAAGGACCCAAAAAAAAACACGGATTTCATATAAAGAAGTTGTGACAAAATTTTGGGAAATAAGAAAAGCTTCTAACAATGATCTTTATCGTTGGCACAACATATTCTTCAAATTTAAGAATCTTGATTACCGTATAATACGCCCTAAAGTTCGTGGGGTAGCAAAACAAGGGATCAAGCTTGGACCTAAATACAATTGCCCTTAAGAACTACTTTGACATCCGGCGAAAAAATATTTTGCATGCAACATTAGTTAATCCTAAAACTAAAAAGATTCTTCTACTACCACTACATATTAAATTAGGCTTAATAAACCAATTTGTAAAAGCTTTACCTAAAGAAGCTAAAGTGAATGAAGGGATATTAGTTGGGCCTAATATTCGTAAATTGATGTTTTATTCTAACTTCAAAGCAACCATAAGTATAAAGGACAAAAAAAACACGGATTTCATATAAAGAAGTTGTGACAAAATTTTGGGAAATAAGAAAGCTTCTAACAATGATCTTATCGTGGCTAACATATTAACAAATTTAAGAATCTTGATTGTATAATAAGCCCTAAAGTTCACTTCTTGCAAAATCATCTTATTTTTTTTTTCCTTAAAACTTATTTGATGTTAGTGAAGAGCAAGGGAAGCGCTTTTATTCTCTCTCTCTCTATTTTTTTCTTGGTTTTGGTCCTTTCTGGTCCAATCCACCACTCTCCCCCTTCCGGACTATGCTTTTCAGGGCTTTGTCGGCGGAAAATCTGGATAATCGAGCTCGTAGCTCCCAGAAATTCAAAAGAAAACAAACAATTCAACAATCGATGCAATGCATAAATTGTCGGCTGTCAAACCAAGATCTGCTACTGGTGTTACGTATAAACTTCACTTTCACTACTGACAGTTCCCATGGCACGCCCATCTATTTCCCGCCATTTGAGAAATACCTCGTGTTCACCGCCAAACAGGATACCATCAGCTTATAGGAATCTTCGCTCACAGCGCTTAGATCCAGAAGAAAGATGCCGTCAATTTAGCGTGAATCTTTCCTTGATCCCTGAAGGTAAAAAACGTTCGTACGACACCTCTAGCCGCCACGCCGGGAAAGAACTTTGTAGTCCTCTACACACGTCCGCACTGTCCGGAGGTCAAACAAAGAGCCTTCATCCAAGCGCATTTATTAAGACATAAAAGAAACGGAGAAATGATACCAGGAACAGTTGGATATTATGACATTAACATAATGGGCGATTACTACTGGTCACTTCTCATGCTGCCGCCACACATTGGGCGAAGTTGTGGCCGAACTATTTGACGAAACATTTGGTAAACTATTTGGAAGCAAGCGGACTCGAGAAAAGTTGGGCCAATTAAGACGAATGTAGACGAACTACCCGTCCACACAATGGTTGTTTGCCAAAGTTTGTCGTAGTTAACCCAATGTCTGGCGGCGGCATTAGACAACAACAAAATGCAACAACCTAAAGAAAAAGCTATATAAGAGACTTTACAGAGAGAAGAGAGAAAAATGCTTTTTGTAAGTAAAAAATTTGTAATCTAATAAAGTACTGAATTTTAAACTAATTTTTATTTTTGCATTATTTTTTAAATATGTAATTAATGTCATATTGTAAAAAATTGTGGGTAATAAAAAAACTGATATCAAATACTGCGTCAGCACTAAAAAATGTTAACGATTTTTGCTTAATTAGTTTTAAAAGTTTTCACAAACATTTTTTTGGTTGGCCTGTGTAATGAGCAGTAATAAAAAAAATGCATACTTACCTGCCGACCGGAATTTTTTTACAGGCGTTTTGAATAAATTCAAACAGTAAATGTTAGCTTTTCGGTCTCCAAACGTCGCATAAATTTAAAATGTGATATGTCGTAAGATTTAGAATTAAAATACAAGTGTATTAAGGTAAACACCAAATATTCGGCATTTAAAAAAAAAACAAAGTGCGGCTGCTTAAAAACGATACGTCGGATCTTAAATTTAATGACATTAGTTTATAGAACAAAAAATGTGGCAATAATAATACCGGGTGTTGCTCCGTCGAGCGGGACATAGGTAATCCCATGTAAATTTTGAAGTGGTCTAATATTGGCTCCCCTATTTATTTTAGATGAAAATATTATAAGGATTTTTTAAAGAGCACGAAAAAGTTGTACCCAGTGTACAGATTTCAGCTCTTTTCAGTCCGCCAGCTAAGAGATAAATGTTAAAATAAGTTACGAATCTCCTATCTTCTTACCCGCCTTGTATTATTAGAAGTTTAAAATAAAATACTAGAAAAATTATTTAACCTCTTACTCTCAAGTTGTCAGATCAATGTCACATCATTCTTAAATAATGAACTACTTAAATCAAGAAAAAATCACTATTATAAACTGGTTTTATCGGGGAAATAGTTATCGAAGAGTAGCGGACATGTTTGCAGCCTATTTTCCCAATAGGCCAATACCAAGTAAATCGACAATAGAACGGACGATAAAAAATTTGAAACTACAGGCACAGTAATCAATAATTGCAATTGTGAAGAAAATCGACGTGATCTTTCGCCAAAAATTTTTTTCTATGGGAATATTTAAAAACTAACCTACCAATAAAAAATATGAAAATTTAGTCCAGCTAAGAAATGGTATTTCCGCTGAATGTGCCAGAATATCGATGTACCAACTAGCCAACGTCAGAAATGAGTTTTATAATCGTTTGGGTTATTGTCTGGCAGTTAATGGAGAAATATTTAAGCATTTAATTAAATCCTGATATTTTCGTCATAAATTGATTTCTAAATGTAGAAAAATTTGTTTTATTGTCTTGCGTAACTGTGAGTGCATGTGTTGGAATTAGCTGTAAACTAAAATGAAATGCGAGGATTCTTTTTAAAATTCCCGTATAAAATTGTTCAGTTTTGGAAATGACATTATAAATTAATGATCTAAATTGTCACTGATAAATCGATATGGTGTTTTTATTATTGATTTCTAGAGTACAGGGTGCATAATGAGATACTACGTTGCAGAAGTATTAAGCAGTTTACCCTTTACTGGTTGGTTGAAAACTGCTCAAATTTTCATTTTGGGTGGAACTTACTGTGCTCTTCAATAAATCCTAATAGCATTTTTATCTAAAATAATTAGGGGAGCCAATATTTGACTACTTCAAAATTTACATGGGATTCCCTATGTCCCGCTCGACGAAGCAACACCCGGTATATTGCTTGCTTTAAAATATCTCTTTAAATTAACTAGGAAAAGTATGAATACTGATTTGCAAACTTTCTTTTTTTTCCGGTTAATTTTAAAAGGGCTGTAAATTTTAAAATTTTAGAACGAAATATTTTTAAGCATAAAAATGCAAAATTTTTCTCTAATTAACCGCTTTCGAGATCCTTCTGGTGGCCCTCGAGTTTTCTATTAGCCCGTAATATCATGCATAAATGACAATCCGTTAATTGTATTTTATTTAACGAAGGCATCGTTTTTATTCTTTTTCCTTTTTGGCATTATTTTAAATAAATTTTATAAATTAAAAATATTTTAAAAATATTGTTAAAAATCAATCAGAACCAAATTAACAAAGATACAACGGTCTAAGTAACCACCCTATTTATAATTTTAAAGTGGTTTTTCCACAACTCATATTTTTACAGTCGGTGACCATCATAATTTAAAAACTATTGCGCCGATCCTTCCCCTGCTTCTTTTGCATTATTTTTGAGTAAACGCTAAAAAGATTTGTTTTAATTTGTTAATAATTATAATTCTTATATAAACAAATAGACTGTTTTTTTTTCAAAAATCCCGCTTTTTACTTTACAGTGCTTCCAAAAAGTGAAAAACTAAACTAAAGTTTCTAAGATACAGGGTGATACATTTTTAAAAAAATATTAATAACAGAAATGAATGATGGATATTTTTAACATTTTTGTAGCTTTTGTTGAACTATACCACTTCCTTAGAAATGTTTTTGATTTTTTGTTTTTTAGGGCATCTGTGATTTTTTACCAAAAATTAATTAACCAATTTTGTCCAGTGGCATGCATTAAAACCGTTTTTATTTTTTTCTCGAAAACAAAGTGACATAGGGAAAAAACAGAAGTTGTATTTTTAGACGCTTAATCAAACAGCAAATATTAAAGTTCCAAAAACGGGGTACATTTTTTTGTAAAAATATTCGCTAAGATACCCCCGGGACGCTACTGGATGTTCCATTAAGTTAAATAAATTAATTTTAATTGAGTCGTTAAAAAAACCTACAACTGTACCTTCTTAAGCAAAATTAACCATACATCCCTCGAACGATTTATTTGGTATCCATATTGAGGTTCTAGTAAAGTAATATGTAATCCCCTATTTTGTATCGGAGCCCATCTTGGATTTACAATCATAAAAACTGTATTATAAAATACAAGAATGTGTACCAAAAATCAGATTGATCCGTCGCGTCGTCAGAAAGGGGGTAAAATTCCAATTACTAAATTTGACCTAAACAAACAAACAAACAAACAAACAAACAAACAAACACACACACAAACAAACAAACAAATAAATTAATAAACGGGGCAAGCTAAACATAACCGTATAGAAACAAGCAATAACACCAAAAAGTAAGTCTTAAAGTTTGAGTCCTAAAAACTAAGGAAAGTTTTTATGTTAAACATGAGTTTTCTATAAAAACCAATTAAGTTTGACCAACCTAAAAGACAAAGTTGTAATATATAGCTATTAGCGTAGTTTTTAACATACAAAAGAAAAAAAAAGGAAAAATAATAAAAATATAATAAACTAAAATCTTTTATTCACAATACCATTTTTAAATGAATTAATTACGTTAAGACACTTTACTAAAAACTGAAAACAAAAACAAAATATCTTTCACCATTCTTGCAAAGGCGTTCTATTCCATTTTCGCCATTTGTACGGAAACTAACGGTTCGCAGGACAAACAAAAAGCAATTTTCTCGTTAAGCTAACAAATTGCATCTTGAAAATTTCTTTAGGACTTCTCTAAGAAGATTTATGTAAGTGTTTACGTAAATACCATGCCATTAGCAATACTTTTTAGACGCGAAACACGTTTTAGAGATTGCAACATAACTATTTCTGCAGTAATGATACAATATAAGATGCATTAAATTATTTAACAACTCATAATTAATAAAATAAAGTAGTTTTTGGGCTTTTTACATTTGTTGCAATAGTATATTACATAACAAGTGTTAAAAGTGATATATTTCACACGAGTGGGAAATACTACGAGTGTGAAAATTGACACTTTTGACTTTTGACACGAGTCATGTACAATATTTTTCCCACGAACAAAAAGTATTTATTATTAATCTTAAATTATTTTTGGCGCCGAAAAAGGTTTTCTGCCGTTTTTATGATTTTTTTAATAAATGGTTCTTACTGATTCAAGACCTTTTTTTAAATAAAACACCAGCGGCGCTAATTTAAAATTTTCCGTTTTTAATAACTTAACAAACTTGCGGGATCGGGGAGTGACTAGGGGTGATGGGCGGGGTACCTTACAGAATTACATGCACTGTTATGTCTTTAATTAAGTGTTTCATGGTAAAATTACATAAAAACGCCTTATCACTGGACACAACCACTAAATAAATATACATTTTTAAATAATAATTAATAATAAATATAAATATGTGCGGTTCTATAAAATATAGCCTCATTTTCCAAGGAATGAAAAACAGTAGTCGATATGTTGAAATCGACGTTGCAACAATAAAAGTTATCTTGAACGACGTCATCTATAAAGTAGCTTGTAAATAGAAGTAGTATATATAGACAATTAGGTGTAAGGCGCAATTAGTATATTTTATATTTATATAAATTTTAAATATTTTTTAATTTTAGGATAGTTTTTCGATCTATCATCACGCTGTCGATATTCAGTACATATGTTTAATGGGTTGTCTAATGATTTCCTATTATTAAACGCGTTTCCCATCCCTAATAAACCCTCAAATATAAATAACTATAATACCAATTTAATTTGTAAAAAAATAATATTTGTTAGCACTGGTAAGCTAAGAATTTTATTTTGTTAAAAAAATCCTGTAAATTATTTTTTTACGTAATTTAAGCATCCTTTTGTTAAACACTAGTGTTAAAAAGTAGATTTTAACACGCGTGTGATATTAATCGTTTTCTAAATGATAAACGAGTGCATTTTACGTCATTTTTGTGTGTGGTCGTGGGAAAATAAATTTACCTACCTACCACGAATATTTATACCGCCATATATGTATGGAAGCGGCACTTTTACTCAGCCTGTCAATGTCAAATGTTTCGGGTATCGGACTGGGCAAACGCGTCACATATTTTGTCGGACAAGTTTACCACAATCTTTTACATGCAATTTTTAATTATTGTGCCAGAAATCGTAATGCTTACAGCCACAAAACCCGCATAGTCCGATAGCCGAGACATGTGTTTGAACCTTATGTTTTCAGGACTGTCACCCTTACCATTTTTGTTGAAATTTTTAAAAATGGCATAAAAAACGTTGTGGTATACCTACTTGTCCGACAAAAAAGTGACGCGTTCGCACATTCTGGCACCCGGAACATATGACATTGACCGGTTGGGTTAAAGCGCCGCTTTCATATGACGGTATAAATATTCATGGTAGACTCGTTAAAAGGAACCCCCCAAAAGGTTTTAAAAGTGTTCTTATCATAAAGTCCATTTCATTACTGGCCCAAGGACTAATTGATAGTAAAAATTCCTTAATGTTATTTACTTTAAAACTTTACTTGTACTGAATAGTCCATTTTTGTAGTTAATTTAACATGTTTTCTTTAAAATAGCTATTTCTGCCAAAATATACACACAATTACAAAAAATGAGTGAATTTACATTTCCTTTTGATAGCCAATTCGGCCGATCCAGTTTGGTTGCATCTAAGAGACAATGAAGACGGGTGTTGATATAATATAAAAGGCAATAAATTATTTAAAAACTCGTAATTTATAAAATACAGTAGTTGCTGGGCTTTATAGTTTTTTTCTACGACCACTTGTGAAAATAGCAAATAGCACACTGGTTTCATGCATAGAAAATGCGTTATATCACACTAGTATTGCAAAGTACTTTACAGCACTAGTGTTGCAAAGTACTTTACAACACTCGTGTGATATATATTATGATGTCATTCTAAAAACTGCTATTGGTTTTGCAAGTGACATATTTATTGTAGTGACAGTTAAAAATACTTTTACTTACCTTAAACAGTAGAACCCAAATTAGCGAAAATAATTTTATTGACGTTAAGTTACTACACAGTATAAGCTTTCTTCTAATATTAAAAAGAGTAATAATAAAATTTCTGAAAAAATAAAAACATAAACAAAAATAGACATAACCACAAAAAACAACTTTCACTGACTGCTTGCTCAGTGGCACAGTGTTGTCAGGTAAGTAGATCAAATTAAAAATCTCCCTTCTACCTTTGAGCACGCACTTATAGAGGCAGCCTTGCCGCTTGACCGTTCGACCTAAAGCGCCAGAGAAAAAGCCTATAGATCAAATTCCTTTCTCTCTTTCTTCGTGTACTCAAACAACTAGTTAGATCTTTTTTTTAATCCCTAATTAAACCTAAGGCTAATACACACTTTATGAATCCACTTTCTTTTATTCATTCATAAATAGAATCAGACTCTTCCGACGTTGCCAAATGCTTTCCATAAATGCTTTCCATATTTTGCATGGTAACTGACGTTTAGTAGTAGTTTTTTCTTACTTTTAGGACTTTAGGTTATGCATTTACAATTTTCATATTTTTTATATTTTTCTTAAAAATATGAGGAAAAACTGTAATTTTTACTTAATTTTACATGTGATGTTCAGTTTCAATAACTCGTTTTACCAATTTTACCCCACCCAGCACCCCTTTTCACTCCCCGGTCCCGTAAGTTTGTTTACTAATGTTTTTAAAAAACGGGATATTTTGGATATGCGCCACTTACGTTTTATTTAGAAGAGTGTCTAAAATATGTAAGTATCGATAATTTTTAAAAAACCCTTATAATAGCAGAAAACCGTATTAAACTATTACTGTTATTACCTAACAAAACCATACAATTTTTATTAAGTGAGGGCCTTTTTAAATTCCAAAATGATAAAAATTATATAATGCTTCTAGGTAGGTGATTTTCGATGTAAAAATATTGTCAAAACAGTATAATATGTCAGTGAGGAGAAGTACATATCACACTAGTGTTGCAAAGTAAATATCACCCTAGTGTTGCAAAGTTCTCAATTGTTTTTTATTTTTTCTGAACAGAAAAACTTTAAATTTTTTTTTTTTTGGTGAATAATTTGTGGTCGTAGGAAAAATAGTGTACAGTACTTGTGTGAAAATGACTTTCTTACACTCGTGGGTTTGTCGCACTCGGCTAACGGCTTGTGCTACAATATTCCCACTCGTGTGAAATTAGTCATTTTCCACACTTGTAATGTACAATAACACTGTGGTAAACTTGTTCGAAAAAAAGTGACACGTTCGCCCAGTCCGACACCTAAAACGTTTGACATTGACCAGCTGGGTAAGAGCGCCGCTTCCAGATTTCTTATCATGAAGTCTATTTCATTACTGGCCCAGGGACTAATAAATAGTAAAAATCCCTTATGTCCAGTTTAACAATTGCGAGGTTAGCTGAGGATCGTTGAACTCAACTGGTGGTTAAACCTGTCCATTTAAAATATATTGCTGTCACTTTTGGCCTTTACTTGACAGCAATATATTTTAAATGAACTAACCACCAGTTAAGTTCAACTGATCTTAAGCTGAACTCGGAATTGGTAGACTTGGCATTAATGTTATTTAATTTAAAACTTTACTTACGTACTAAAGTGTTCATTTTTTTAGTTAATTTTACATGTTTTCTTTCCAATAGCTATTTCTGCTAAAATATGTTCACAATTACAATAAATGAGAGAATTTACGTTCCCTTTTGATAGCCAATTACAACCGATCCAGTTTAGTGGCATCAAAGAGACAATGAAGAAGGGTGTTAATGTAATATAAAATGCAATAAATTATTTGAAATCTCGTAGTTTATAAAGTACAGTAGTTATTTGGCTTTAAAGATTTTTTACAAATTAATTTACCCATCTACTACAAATATTCATAGCGCCCTATAAGAGAGCGGCGCTTTAACCCTACCTGTCAATGTTTTGGGTGTTGAACTGCGCAAACGCTTCATTTATTTTGCCAGACAAGTTTACCAAAATGTTTTACATGCAGTTTTTAAACATTGTACCAAAAATCGCAAGGGTTAGTGTCACGAAACCTGCCTAGTCCAATATGCACATTTAGTTCTGACGTCACGACGCAGACAAGGAATCCAAACAATAGATTTTTATTAGAGGAATTCGTGATAAAAGTTAAATAACGCGTACTTAAGAATCTGTCCATTTTCTCAAAGAGACTCCACATAGATTTAACTACAATTAAAGTAACAAAGTCAGAGTCTCAAATTTGAGACTCTGACTTTGTTACTTTAATTGTAGTTAAAATAACGCGATTTATGTGAGTTTTTGTGTGTTTTAAAGTTTTTGTGATTAGTGTCGGCTATTTTCGTGATTATTTGTGATATTCATTCACCTAACCTAACTATGTGAACAAAAGTATAATAATAAAGTTTACAAACTTCAATCAATGATATTAATGCTGAAAGGTTCCTCGTAATCCATGTTGATAAAACTAATATAAAATATCTTAGATAGTGCCACTAATGTAACAAAAATGAAAAATAAAGTATATTTTCCATAGAAACCTTTTTTTGTTTTATGGAGAGGCGAAGGGGTAGAGGAATTTGTTTGGATTCCATTCAAAGCCTTAAAAATATACCTCTAGAGTCAGCCTTTATGGCAGTGTAAAAAGCGCATAAGAAAGAAATATGCCAAGAGTATAATCTATCGCTTTTGGTCCTGCTGACCACTATGATGCAGGGCTAAAGTTTATTGCTTTTTAAGCATGCGATTGTTTGCACAGCTAAGCGCCAAGACTACCTCTAATAGGTATGTTCTTGAGGGTTAGAAAAACGTCAACGTCGTGTGACGTCATACTAAATGCGCGTATACTTGAAACCTGTGTTCTTTTGGTTTTACGACTCAAACCCTTACCATTTTTGGTAAAATTTTTAAAAATGGCGTAAAAATATTCGGGTAAACTTGTCCGACCAAAAAATTGACGCGTTCGCGCAGTCGGACATCCGAAACATTTGACATTGACCGGCTGGTTTAAAGCCCCGCTTTCATATTCATATGACGGTATAAATATTCGTGGTAGACTCGTCAAAAGAAACCCCTTAAAAAGGGTTTTAAAAATGCTCTTATTCATAACTGGGCCCCAAGGGGCTAACTGATAGTGAAAATCAATTAATTTTATTTAATTTAAAACTTTACTTTTACTAAATAGTTTATGTTTTTAGGTAATTCTACATATATTTCCTTTACAATAGCTATTTCTGCTAAAATACGTACACAATTGCAGTGAATGAGAGAATTCACATTCCCTTTTGATAGCCAATTACTGCCGATCCAGTTTAGGGGCATCAAAGAGACAATTGTGTTTGTTTGTGGTACAGTTAAATGCACAACCATTGGATATTTTTTTATTATGCTAACATAGAGTATAGAAATATTAAATTTTATATACAGGGTGTCTAAAAGGGTGAGGTCATAAGTGTTTACGTAAATACCATGCCATAAGCAATACTTTTTGGGAGCGGAACTCGTTTTAGAGATTGTAACATAACTATTACAATTTTTGCAGCAGTATTGATGTAGTATAAAATGCTATAGATTATTAAAAACTCGTAACTAATAAAATACAGTAGTTGTTGGGCTTTATAGTGATTTTTAAAAATAAATTTGAGACCCTGAGATGCACACTTAGGTATATAAGGAACAAAACTTAACAAACGCAACAAACTGATTATTTTTTCATTTTTAATTTTTACGTAAAAAAATCTTTAAACAGTGAATAAACCTGACTTACTTCCACCCTAAGAAGTTGTAAAAACAAAAGACGATAAATAACATTTTTTCATGGCTTCTTGACTTAATTCTTCTTAGTTCTGTACTAATAGAAAACAAGTAAATAGATCAACAAATCCAAAATTATGTCTAAAAATGATTTAATACATTTAATTTTTTACCGTAAAAGGTAAAATAGTTATAGGGGATGCCACCTGTAAGAAACACCCGGCTTGCATATACAGGGTGATTCAAAAATCGATCACGAAACTTAAGGGGTTATTTTACTTGACAAAATAAGGGTAGAGCTTCATATATTTTTTTTCAAAATGTCATTCGTTTTCGAGTTACAAGCCGTCAAAGTTCAATTTTTATTTTGGATTTTTCGCCATATTGCATTTATTTTTAACCAATCGAGTTAATATTTGGCACACAAATCAAGCTTTGCAAATTCTAAAGTTTTTTAATACGAAAGTACTTTTTTAAATACCGCCATCATAACTTTTTCATTTTGACAAATATCGCAAATCTGGCGGCGCCATTTTATAGACCATCAAAAACTTAATAAATAAGGTACTCTTTATAAAAGCCGATAAACCTTACCGTTTAGGCACCAATAGACATCAAAGTTTTTATCAATTTGAATTAAGACATACAGGGTGTCCAGTAACTCTACCAACAAACTTTACGGGGCGATTCTACAATAGAAAATAAAAAAACTTTATATAAACATATGTCCTAAACATCTTAGTTTTTAAACTACGGTGTGTTAAATATTTAAAAAAAGTTTTTTTAAATCTTTTGAGTTACTGGACACCCTGTATGTATGTAGGTAATTTAATTAAAATTGATGAAAACTTTGATGTCTATTGGTTCCTAAACGGTAAGGTTTATCGACTTTAATAAGGAGTACCTTATTTTTAAGTTTTTGATCGTCTATAGAATGACGCCCCCAGCTTTGCGATATCTGTCAAAATACAAAAATCATAACTTTTGTAAATAAATTTTAAGTTTTAGGTAAAGTGCCCTCTGGCGGTATTAAAAAAACTTTTGTCTCATTTTAGAATCTGCAAAGCTCGATTTGTGTGACAAATATCAACTGGATTGGTTAAAAAAAAATGCAATATGGCGAAAAAAACAAAATAAAAATTGTACTTTGACGACTTGTAACTCGAAAACGAATGATATTTTGAAAAAATTATATAAAGCTTTACCCCTATTTTGTCAAGTAGAATCACCCCTTAAGTTTTGTAATTGATTTTTGAATCACCTCTGTATTATTAAGTTGGGTTAAATTTTATACGAGTAGTAACAAAACAAGGAACGAATTATTTTTTTATTTGTAAAAAAGCGCATAAATTATAAACCAACATTTTTACCTGATTATTTTACTTTAAAAGATAAATTTATATTGCTTGCAAATTCATTTTTAATGTTTAAATAAAAAATGTATTCATATACTTTATTTAAAATATTGTTGGAAACTTTATTTCGCTTTAATATGACAACCGAATATTAGTTAGACATTTAGACGTGAAAGAGGTAAAATAACAAATGCTGCAAAAAGGAAAAAATATTTTTCTGCAACGCTTTTTCACTTCTGTTGTCGCTCTGACAGGCGGGAGCTTTTAAAAATAGTTGTAATTATTAAAATAACTTATTGCTTTCGTTTTTGCTTCCAGTTCGCTTGTCGTAATATGTATTTAAAAGTGCTACAATACAGGGTGTTTTAAACTTTTTGTATATATTTTGTAAGGACGTATTTCTGCCTTTTTTCCATACCTTTATGTTTTAAATACACATCTTTTGAGTTGCAATCATCTTAAGTTATTTTTAATATAGCTTTTTTATTTTTAACACGCCTTTATTAACTTGGGTTGTAACTATGTAACGGAATCTTTGAGTCTAATTTTTACCAACTTCCAGCGATTCGATTTCTTTAAAACTTTGCACACGTATCAAGGACCTATGACAATGCAATAATCTGCAAACAGTATCCCGTTATCCTAATTAGGATCGCCAGGATAAATAAATTCATTTACAGATCCTATGTGTCTCTTGACAAAATGGCGAAGGAATTTTTTAGTGAATAAACTGAAGCATTTGATATATCGAACTAAAAAATGAAAAATAAATAATAGTTTAAAAAACTAAAAAACACGCTTTTATATGCAACCGAACTAAAAATTAGAAAATAATTTTTCATTACAAAGAATTTGTCACTTCAGAGTAAAAAGCGTGGGGTGCTTAAAATAATAAATGTTATAATTATTCTATTTGCCAATATCTATGAGGGAAAAGTTATGAAAAAATAGTAAAATGCACCCCACGCTTTTTACTCTGAAGTGACAAACTCTTTGTAATGAAAAATTATTTTCTAATTTTTAGTTCGGTTGCATATAAAAGCGTGTTTTTTAGTTTTTTTAAACTATTATTTATGTGGTTATCTTTAAAAACTTAATCTTCCTAATCTTCAACTTTACAAAAAAACTTGAATGTTTTTAATTTGAGTTAAAAGATTTATTCTTTTTGTTAAAAAAATGCATTAATAAAAACAAGTAAAAACACTACTTTGAAATGTTGTTTACATTGTGTAGAAGTATCCGGGATTTTCCACTAGAAGAGAATCATAAAATTGTAATGTTGAAAACCATGAAGGGCCATTTGGAAAACCTACGTACGAATTTTCGACGATACTTTTTGCAGAAGAAGATATGAATTCGTCCAATTGAAATCGGGTTTGTAATTCATTTGACAGTACACCTAATGGCCTATTACTAAAAGAAGAAGAACAACTAGTAAACGTTTCGTCCAACACTTAAAATTAATTTTAATACCAAATTGTTAACAAATTTCTGCATTCAATGACTTCACAGTAATAGAAGCCAAAACAAAACGATTTTTTCAGCAAATTATTTGGCAAAAATTAATTTATTTATTTTGTAACATACAATCAAATAATTAAATACCCAGTAAAACAAATAGTATAAAATCCGGCATTAAAAAAATATACCCTCATCTGTTAATTAAATAAAATTATATTTTCTAGGGAGATTTTAATAATAATAATAATAATAATACTTCTATTGCCAACAAAATGATCACAAGGCAACGTCACAAAAAGGTGGTATACATCGATAAATATCAATAAATTAAAATATTACATTAAACAACTAACATAAAGTTAAAAGTATCATCACCAGTAAGTAGTGGAAGTAAAAATATTTAAGTCATAAGCAAAGCACAAATTCACAACATTTGAATATTAAAAACTACAAACATTTATCTATTAAAAATTCATTTACCTTGGATTTAAACCTTTTATTTCCATAATGCTCCTGATATTACTAGAGCATATTAAATGCTTTAATTGCCTTAGAATAAGGACCTTTTTCAAAAAATGTTGAAATGTGGAAAGGAAAACTTAGGCCATCCGTTTCCCTTGTTATCATCGTCATTTCATCCGCGTAGTGATTGGCGTTTGTTTAAAATAGTTTGGGATACTTTTCTACAAATACCATTAATGATTTAAAATAAGTAACGAAAAGTAAGGTCTACAGGATGTTCTTCGATGTAATTGATATATAGTCCTAATAGGCACCCCAGAATAATATGCCATAGTTTATAATGGACTGAACACAGGCAAAATAGAAAAGTCTAATAGTATCAACAGTCAACACATCATGTATCCTGCGGAGAAGAGCACAGTAACTATTCAATTTTGATGTCAACACATCAATATGCTTCACCCAATTTAGTACTGGATCGATATAGACTCCCAAAAATGTAATATTGTCTAGTAATAGTATTTATTTATTATTTAGTCGTGCAAAAACAGACTTATTTTGTTTTGTTTCACTAAACTGGATTAAGCCAGTCTTACCTTCATTAAGTTTTTAATGGTTTTCTACACCAAGACTGCATCCGTTCCGTAGCTGCAAACATTTAGCAGACAGACCAGTCATGGCAGGATCTTCCAAAATTACAGTTGTATCATCGGCATACTGAGAGACCAATCCAGTAATAAAACCATCACATAGACTAATTTGCATATAATAGAAACCGTAGAGGTCCTAGGATTAAACACTGTGCAACTCGCTGTTTTAGTTCTACAGGCTCTGAGAAATATTGCCTGCCATATTCTGTCACACAGACCACCTGCTGTCTCTCTGCAATATAGGATTTAATTAGTAATGCACTTATTCCTCTTATTTTATATATTTCAAGCTTTTTCATTAATAGTGGGTAATCAATCGTGTCAAAAGCTTTGGATAAATCAAAAAATAACCCTGCAACCTTTTCATTTTGGTCTGATTTATCAATAATATAATTATAACTTTTAATGTTTTGTATATTGCCAGTTCAGTAAAACTGTCTGGTACAAAACCATGTTGTGTGTAGCCAATATATTATTAAGACGTAAAAACTTCATAGGTCTATTAAAAATGGCCCTCTCAATGACTTTCGACACTGATAGCACTCCTCTATAGTTACCTACATTATGCACATCGCCTTGTTTGTGTGTTGGAATCACTTTTCTTTTTTTTAGCTGTGATGGAAATGTACAGTGACGGAATTAAAATCTGGTACACCTTATTTTTCCCAATGTGATGTTGGCTTTTGCGTACCTGGATCACCTGGAAATATACCTTACTTGACAAATTGTTACCTGTCACACATTTCAAAATTATATTATTTTACTTTTTTAATTTTGGAAAATTAATGAATTAGAGAAGGCGAGAGTAGTTACTCTATTCGAAGAGGGCGTTTCTCTGGGAAGAATAGCTCAGCAAGTTGGGAAACCAAGAAGCACTATTCAAAGCCTCAGAACTAATTTTATTTGTATATACAGGATTATTGGAGAGAAGGGCTGGAAGTGGTAGAAAAAAATTTCAAACGATAATCAAGATAATGATCTGATTTTTGCGAAACAATCCATTTCAGACAGCTGTAGAAGCACACAACCAAACTAATTTTTCTGGGACAGCAAGAACGGCAAGAAATTGTATTAGGAAAAATTCGGAATTGAGAAGGAGTGTAGCTGCTAAAAAGCCATTTTTGACCGATATGAATAAAAAGCAAAGAATGGGGTTTGCACTGGAAAGGGTAGTATTTACCGATAAGAAGATTTTTTAATCTTATTATAGCGGGGGATTAGAGTGTATAGGCCGCAAAATACACGGTACGAAGAAAGATATACCCAACATATTAAAACAAGTGGAAGATATTCTGTTAATGTATGGTTGTATATGTCTTTTAGATGGCTAGGCATATGCCACCGTATTCGAGAAAGATTAAATAGTCAAGCTACTACACACACTACACAGTACACATACTCCTAAATGTTATGAAGCCGTCGGTAAACAATATATTGGAACAAGAAAACTTTATATACCAGCAACTGCCTCGTCCATAAAGCAAGGAGAGTTTCGGACTGGCTACTGGAAAATAACATTATATTGTTACCTTGGCCCTCAAGAAGCCCTGATATCAATCCAATCGAAAACGTTTGGGGAAATATCGTAAAGAAAATTAAATAAAATAATTAAGGTGAGAAAAGGTAAAAAGCCAAGTTTACCAAAATATTGAAAATTGACATAAAATGTTAACCTAAGTGTACGAAATTTTATTTCCACTCACTGTACCTGTGGTAAAGCATTTATTGGTAATATCAGCGCGAGGACAGCTAATGGATTTTGCCACATTTTTTAACATACAGACAGGCACCTCGTCCAGTCCCGTTGATAATTTATTTGGAAGACTCATAGTATGTTAGTTATGTTAATGTAGTAAATGCAAGTGAACAACCTCTGCCAGCATAGGTCTGCAACAATTAATAATGTTTAAATAATTATTACTTAATTAATTTATAATTGTTACCTTTACATGGTAATTGCATGTACCAAACAGTAGTGTAGTAAGCACCCATCTCTTTGACTGCTATACTTACCTGCAGCAAGGTACGAACATTTTCTGTTTGGTTTATGCAATTAACATAAAATGGTAACAATTATAAATAAATTAACTATATATTTATTAAATAATATTAATTGTAGCAGACCTATGCTGGCAAAAGTTGTTCTCTTGCATTCACTATATTAAAATCTGCCTAAAAATTATTATTATACTTAATTATTAGATAAGGGGATATTTTTATTGCCATATCTTAGACAAAAAACCAAATGTAAAATGTAGGAGGTTAAATACAAATAAATTTAAATATTCTGCCTGTTTAGTTGTTTATCAGTACTCAATAAGATATGACTCACCTGAAAAAAGAAGTGGATTATTCTAGAATTTTATTTGTTAATTTATTATACTCCTATTTACTACCTAATACCGCATTTTTTTTCAAAATATAACAATATACGGGGTGTTATATTTGAAAATATATATACCGGTTGACAAAGAAATAACTATCCAGCAATTTATTTTCTTCAGTGCAACCGTATAGTTTTCAAATTTAGGGACGTTATATTGTATCACCGGATACCAATTTAGGACATAATAGCATCTGTGTATTACTTCCAGTTTAACCAAAAGTGATATAAACTTTGATATTTTTAATGGAACATCCTATTTATTGTTTAGGATTTGAATTTTACAGGTCCGTTCTGATCTTTAATATTTCTATAACCTAATTCTTTTGGTTTTGGAGGAAATGGCATTTGAAAATGTCCAAACGACAGCACAAAATGTAGTTTAATGGGATGGGATTAATTTAAATAAAAAAGATCTTGCAATTATTCTTTTATGGTCTAGAAATATGCAATTAAGAGATTTTTTCTCTTAAACTAAACAAGATACGGAAAAAAATTTAGAGACATAAAAACAGTATCTTGATTTGCTTTATTTAAAAAAAGTACAAACATTTTAAACACATTTACAAAGTCAGTGGCGTAACTTTTTTTTGTTCGAAATAATCCTTCAGTTGCCTTCCGAGAAGCCACTGGACATATTAAATGTAATTAATTTAGTGATAAATTACCGCTTTAATGTCATGTAGACCACAACTGCCAATTTAAAGACACAAAAACAAGAATAGTTTTTTTTTTAAATTTTAACACTCTGTATTGTTACCATTCCAGACACCCTGTATAAAAAATAGAATTAGTTGCAAATTTCAGGTCTGTGTAAAACTTTTTGTCCTACTACGGATTCACACCCTAAAAGATAAGTATCCAATTCTAAAACACCCTGTATAACTTGAACCTTACTATACAGATGGTGATTTTTTTTTAATCCAGATATCTGGGAAAATGCTGCTTAAATTAACATTTACCAAATATACCTTTTTATGTGAAACATATTAAAGAAAAATATATTTTTAAGGTTACATTCAGAGTGGCTCCTGAAAATTATATCGTTTTTAATTTGTGCAAGATACCACAGTTAACACCCTCTTAAGTTAATAAAAAAAGTAAAGCCTATTCTTATTTCTCACCTTTCAAACCCCCTTCTGGCCAAATATTGTGAGAATACCCTTATTATTTACAACATTATTTATACAAATTTAAAACCAGAATATAGGTTAAGAAATGGTATATCATACTATTAATAATTGTGGGTCTTAGGACCACTGAAAAAATCTATTTTTTTTTATATTTCTGACCATTTTGTTTTACCATATTAATATACAGTGCATTTTAATTAAAATAATTTAACCCAAAAATTTCGGTGTTTGTACACTTATAAAAAAATTCTAAAACATGTCAATTTTTATTCTTAGGGGGACACATTTTTGTGTCAAAATTTACTTGTTCAGGGTTATTCCCTCCCCCACCAACACAAATGTCAAAAAGTTTCAATGAAAAATGGGGACAAGTGAAACATTATCTTAAAGGGTTTAAATTTCTCTCTTCATCAGACTTTACTTTTTCAAAATCGGTTTAGTGATTTTTAAGTCTGTAGCCTTTGTAACCATAAAAAAATATAAATAAAATAAAATTTGGTACGTAGGTGTATTATCTAAATGTGCAAATGACCTTTACTTTCTTACTCAAAATGGGACACCCGGTATATTTTTTTAAATTTGAATAGGCATTGCCATTTGGCGTGCAGTAACACTTAAGTATATAGTTTTTATCTTCTAACCCATAATTATTTTTAATTTTTGATTTAAAAATTCATAAAAAAAATGTAACTCCCAATTTTTTCGTGACTACTTGGTACAAAATTTTACGTTTAATGTTTTAACGTTTTATTTTTTTTTTTTAATTTTTATTTATAAGAATCTAGATTAAAAATTTGAAATTTACAATATTTGAAGGTAAGATGTCAAAAAGTAACAAATGAAGTGTCATTGTAGACGAAATAATGTTTTTTATTCAAATAAATAAAAATATACCGGGTGTCCCATTTTTAATATTATATTATTTTTTATAAAAAGTTTTACATTGTCTAAAACCCACGGTGCAATTATCATATGAAAATTTTTTGCAGTGGTGTATTGAGCATGTCAAAAAATACGAATTTGGTTCAAGGGGAAAGTATCCTTATTTTTTATAATATCAAAAATTGTGTATACAGAAAAATGTTTAGAACAATGACCAGTTATAAAAACAAATGTTAGCAAAATATTTTTATTCAGGAAGACATTTTTTTTTATCTTTGGACAATCCACGAAGGCTGAAAGCCTAAATACTAACGTACCGTGGGTGTCTTAAATCATTTTAAATAAAAAAATTACCAAAAATTTTGATCACAAATAACTAATAATTATGAATTATTAATATTATAAATTATAGAAATATAACAAAATTATTTTTAAAACAAAAAAATATGTAGGTTTTGCATTCTTTGCCCTTAAAATGACTTATATTTATTCGAAATAATCGATTATGTTTTCTAAACAATAATTTCTTAAGTTTATAGGTTAAGTTAGGAATGACCCTGTATAAAATAGGGATGTCATCAATTTAAGAAATTGAATATTATTGCGGAAAAGACAAAAATTTTGAACCAGATATTAGCGAGTCGCAATAAAGAATTTTTTGAGCTTTTATTAAAAGAAACGTTTACTTTGGCTTAACCAACTTAAGAGGTGAAAGAAACACATTTTACAGACACCAATATATTCACAGCGAAAAACTTTTTAATTCTCTAAATAGCATGCAAAATGCCACAAATTTCACAGTTGCCAAAAACAGGTACAAGTAGGCGGGTATTAGTTAGCATTAGGTTAAAAAAAAGATAATAAGGTTTTGTTTTGTTTTTCTTACGCTGGTAGAAAAAATAGCGTTTTAACACGTGCCAAAAGTAGCTTTTTCGCACGCAACTGCAGTCGCGTGCGGAAAAGTGTCACTTTCGGCACTAGTTAGGAAATATATTATTATGTATTTTATTTGGTTTTTTTAAAAATATATATTTAAAAATAATATATGTGTTTAAAAATATTGGCTATTAGTATTTAAAAGAGTTAATAAAATTTTATTCGTTTAATACACTTTGCTGCAAGTTTTCCAGTCAAAATACTTTTGGCAACACGCCAAAATGTAAAATTTCTTTAGTTAATACGGTGTTTCTAAATCTGATTTATTATTTTATAGACACGATTCCTATTTTTTTGCTAAATGGCATTAAATTAGGTTACACGGTTATTTAAGAGCCATATTCGTGCAAAAAACAATAAAGAAAGAAATTAAGAATTTTTATTTGGTATAATAAAAATAAATATTTGTGTTGTTTAAAACTTTTAAGGGCAGATTCTACATTAAGAAATATAAAAAAGTTCATATGGGTCTGCAGTTTTTTTATTTTTAAAATACGCGGTCTTAACGTTGTTAAAAAAGTATTAATTAAAAAAAATTGTTTTATTTAAAATTGTTTAACCAAATATATAACATATCTAAGTATTAATTATTGTTGTTACCCAATTGCTTATAAAAAAAAACAGTTTCCGCAGTCTATGGTCTAAAATTATTTAAAAAGTAAATTTTATTTTCTTTTTTTTTTGATAAACCTAATCAGATATAAAAAAATAAGGAAAATAAAGCTGTATTTTAATTTTCCAATCTAAAGAAAGCACAAAAATTTTACACACATTTATAAAGTCAGTTATGTACCGTCTTTTCTTAGAAATATTTCTTTAGCTGCTGCACAAGACGCCACTGGACTTATTTAATGTAATTAAGTAAGTAATAAATTTTCCCTTATTGCCATTCCCAATGCCAATTTTTAATTTAAACTGTTTTGTATAAAGGACATTTAACATATTAAAAAAAAAACACTTTTTTACAAGTTTAATATCCTGAATATTGAAAGGGAGAAATTTGCAGACCCAAGTTTATACGATTTTTTTATAGTTTTAATAACACATTCTGCCCTTAAATTCTTACTTAAGGGTATTCACCCGTGACTCATAAGTCGTCGCCGAGTAGCTGATTGCTTTTTTTTTCTAAGAACACGGGTAAATAGTATATCCTCACATAGTTTAATAAAAATCTTGTCTTTTGATTGCACCCATCGAAAACTTATAAATTTTTGACAAAAAAGCGTCACCTATTAAGAAAAATTAAAACCGGTTCTTTTAGCGCATCAAAAATTATTTGCCACATCATTCAAAATGCTTTCCCGGGTTGCCACGTCTCTCTTTTCGACCACACATCTTCTAATCTATATTAGATGTAGCACAATAACCTAAAAAGATTTTGGTAAAGGTATACGAAGTATAGCGACTCTGTAACCAATTTATATTTTGTCTCTCAAATTTAACGTAATTTTTTGATGCCTTTAAGTGATTTTTCTTATCACCATTCTGTAACTCCCTGTATAGTGTACTCGATATTGATACTAAATATTTTAAAATCCTTAAAACTGTAAAAAAATAGAAAGTTCGTTAAATAAGGATAGTTTTAGACTACTTTTGCCTTAATAAAATGTTGTTTTAAGAGTTATATATTATTTGGTTTTTAATATTAACAAATAAAAAAATAATAATTGATAAACTTTTTTTTGTAATATCTATTTTAGAATTTTAAAAGGTATATTTAAGACAATTTTTTAAGACAAATGCATCCCTGTATTCTAATGAAAATATAGGTTAGGGTTTTTAAATACTTTAAAATTCGTGTTATTTTCTTATGGCACTTATTTTGTATATATATATATATATATATATATATATATATATATATATATATATATATATATATATATATATATATATTATATATATATATTTAACTGAACTGCAAAGCCTTTAAATTCAGGTTAATAAAGACCATTAAACAAATAAATATGTGTTCATTAAGGAACAATAACCCAAAAATTAAATAATGATTTATTACGTAAAAACACAATACCACAAAAGCACTTGCCATAAAATATTAAAATATTTTTAAAGTTTTAAGTATAAAAGTAAACATAAAAACCGAGAGGCATATTTACTTCTTGGTTAATTTTCGAGTTTCTACGTTTTGTTAAAAATAACGAGTTGCCGTTTTATTGAACGCAATAAATAAGCTCTGTTAGGTTGTTTAACTAAAAATATACGAACTCAATGGCATGAAGCCAAAATAAGAGTATAAATATTAGACCGAAATGAAAACCGGCATTATTTTTTAATATTCTTCGTATTACTGTACCCTAACATGGAGTACTATCATACACATTAGAGTAAACACAAATAAAATTTTTTTATTTTATATTAAATATACATTTTCTTTTTCAATTTTAAAACAATGCTTGTAAATAAAGGGCAAAAATGTTTGATATGTTTGGAGACCAACAACCAAACCAAAGTGAGGTTACCTAAAAATGTATTTACTTATACAGAGTTTTCATTTATATTTTGCCACCTACCTCGGCAATATGGCCTTTTAAATCTGGATATAATTTCCATTACATCTACAGTTTTACCGTAGTGCTGTAGGTAGGTATAATGGAAAATATATTAGTTTCGTATCACCTCGTATATAAAAACACCTTTTCGTTTTAACCTTTTATTAACAATCGAACGTAACTATGGTTAGAACGACGAAATCTTTACTTGTCAATGTCTCGAAGTTTACAGTGCAAAAGTCGAATCTATACTAATTGATCGGAGGTTTCCGTCGCCCTTTTATAGTATGGTGGAAGAGTAAAGAATGATCTAGAATTTTCGAAAAATATCGTAAAAATTCCATAGTATAGGATGGCATAAAAGTTCTTAATGAATAATTCGGGCGTTTTCGGAAACCTTCGAAAGTGATGAAAGAACTTGGAAAAATTAGGGTAAATTATTTAAATAAATTAACAAACTAAATTAAATGATCCTAACTCTCTAAAATTATATAACCTAAACACATTTTTGAAAGTCTGTAACAATATCTACTATTTTTCAGATTTATGGTCATATTTCGAAAACTATTAAAGATAAATATATCAAATGTAGTATTTTTGTAAAGCTTTTTAAAAGATTTCTTTTAAGGTGACGTAATATACAGGGTGCTCCATTTAAAAATAGTTTACCACGTCATTTTTCTTAAATTTTTAATGTTCAATTGTTTCTTTTTAACGCTCAAAAGATAAGAAATAAAAAATATTACACCTCTATATATAAAGTATTTTCAATCTTTCTTGGTTATACTGGGTGGTAAAACATAAATAAAAACCTCGTACATAACTCGTTAGAAAGTAAATTTTTTACACTCGTGTGAAATAGGTCACTTTCTTCTCTCGTTTTGTAATATACTACTCCGGCTATTGCCGAAAAAGTATATTTGCCTAGCAACGTCTTCTACCTACAGAAATAACGTATTTTTAATCAAATCGTTAAAATAGCTATTTACGTTACTAGACCAGAAAATGGTATTTTACGGGTCGACGAAAAACATTTACAGGGCGAGCCGTAGGCGAGTCCTGTAGTTTTGAGGAGACCCGTAAAATTATTTCCGGTCGAGTATCGTACATAATTTTTTTTTAATTGACCGAAAAAAACTGTGTAAATTTTTAGTGTTATATTTAAACGACAATAAGGACGCTGCTTCAATTATTTCATCTGAATTTTCCATGTCTGACTCCATTTTGGCAAAATGATGCTTTCTTTACTTTACAATATCTTGAACTGTCAAATAGTAACAATTGAACTCTGACAATTTTTGTCATGGCTAACAGGATTTTTGATATCAGGGACCGGAAAGTAAATGAGAGACCGGAAAGTAAACTAGGGACCGGAAGGTAAATTAGTCCTGTAAAATAGCATTTTCCGCTTAAAAATTGAGTGGAAAATTCAATTTTCCGGTCAATTAAAAAAATACTTTTAATTTTTTGTTTCAGTTTAACGCCTTTTTGACTTCCCTTTTCTTTGCGTAAATAGTGGAAAATTTAATTTAATTTTTTTGTTAACTCCATTGCTGTAAGTAACGTAGCACCTTATAATAGATTTAAACTTACCTTGGGTGCAAATAGTAAACAGAAGGTACACTTAACCCTTTTGTTAAGTCAGGTGAAAATAAATGGATTAGTTTCCACTTCAGAAGGGTTTGTTGTGGCATTTTAGTAGCAGCATGGACTAAAAGGATTTTCTGCTTTTACATTTGGTAGGCTTTATTTTACTTTAGGTTTTTTTTGTTTTCTGCTTTGTTTGCACAATGTGTTATGTGAAATAAAGAAATGGTAAAAAATGTATTAAATATTTTTTTAATACAGGGTGTTTTCTTATTGCCATTAAAACATTAACTAATTGAAAAATAAAGATTGCTTAAAATAGCAAAAGTGTGTTAAGTTGATTAACTTAAGATGGTTAAATTAAAAATAACATTTATTTTAAATACCATGTAGTTATTAAAATTAACTAAACGTCAGAAGTAAATTTAATTTTAAAACACGGTTTAACTCTATTCAAGAAAATATTTTATTTTGAAAACGGGTTAAATAAACGTATTAACTTAAGTTAATATCACTATTTAAAAATGTTATCACGCTATTCCTACATTTAAATAATATTACTAAATACTTTGTATATTCTGTTCCTAATCAAAAGCTGACATTTTTAATGTTATTGATTAAGAAAAATAAATTTATTAAAATTAACAAAAAAACGTGGGTGACTTTACTGGGACATAAAAAAAGTAAACTTTATTGTTTTCTGTTAAAAGTGTTTAAATGCTAATTTTAAGACTAATTTTATGTAAAAAGTTAATGTAAACCTAGGTCTGGAAATGCATGGTTTTCAAGATAGAGGGTATGAAATTTTTTAAAAACTTTGGCTTTTTATTAATATTTAAAATCATTTTTTAATTAATTAATTAAATCTAGCAGGAGTATTAATAGCAGTAAGAGGTTTATATAGCCCAGATCCATATAAATTTATAAAGTCCAGTACCGCCTTGAATGGCTCATTAGCAAGTATTTTTGATAAATATAATATACGCCACTAATTTTTCGCAATTATATATTTTTTATTATTTAAATAAATAAAAATTAGGCTTTCTGTTTTTACATAGCTTGCTTGGTATTCAGAAAAATAAAAATAGTAAGCTTGACTTGGGTTAATCAAGTGGTTCATAGGCCAATCTCACTTAAAGCCTATTTTTGAGTCCCCAGGAATCTAGGGCACTCAATAGGTTTTTCCATTCAATTGCCTACTCACCGCTTGACTTGGGTTAATCAAGTGGTTCATAGGCCAATCTCACTTAAAGCCTATTTTCGAGTCCCTAGGAATCTAGGGCACTCAATAGGATTTTCCATTCAATTGCTTACTCACCATTGCATATTACTGGTCCATACTCGAACAATTAGGGATTTTGTTTCTTTAAAAATTAGATTCTATAATTTTGTATTGTACTCTACACCAGAGCTGGTGACTGTTTCGTCATACCCTGTTGTTCTCTCTTTAAACCGTCCAAACTAAGAGTGACAAAATTTTATATTACTGACGTAAGTCAAAATAAAACGTTTAAAATCAGTCAAATGTCAATAATAATTGTCATAGTCGCCCTAATCTCTATATTACGTCACGTAATGTGACAAAACATTTAAAGCCTCTAAAAAAAAGTATAGCAATTACGTTACAGCAACAATAAATATTTTTTATATATATACAATTAGGAAACGCTCTGTATATTGTAATGTTATATATGTACAGGGAGTAATCCCTTACTGTATACTATCAATTTACTACTTGTGGTCTATTTATCTACCAGGCACTTGACATAATTGAAACTATAGGTACTAAATGCTTAAGAATTGGTCGATTTAGAAAACTACAGGAGAAATTTACCACTTGCAGCATTCAATAACTAACCCCTAATTGGTTATGTTTGGTGTAAGCTTGAGAATAATACCATTTTATTGTGAACACCCTGTATTGGAAGTATATGGGTCTTAATAATTTTAATATTTATTTAATTATTTTGGTAATATAGTAAATTAAAAATTTAAATAAATTATCAAATAAAGATTGCAAGGTTTTTGGCAAGAAACAATAACAGTCCAGGCCATATTATTTTATTCAGGGTCAACAACGTGCTAAGTCACCAAAATACCGAGTTCAAGTTTATATGTATACAGAAATTGACCTTATAATGGGGAGAGAAGAAATATGAAATATTAGAAAAGATTTAAGAAGAAGTGGTGAAATTATAAGTAAAAAGGTATGGCCTTAGTTAAGCCCTTGGTTTGGGGGTACCCAAACTAAATTTAGTTAGGTAAATAGTCCCTGTAGTCTAATTGAGAGATGCAAAGTTGGTTTTTATTGTCCACCGATTTTATGGTCCCAGAAGATAGTTCCATATGGTATATTGCTTCCATTGACGTAAAGTGTTTTTATGAATTCAAAATATACGTTACAATATTAGAACAAGACAGATATTTTACCGAATAGTCGGGAAAATTCCCCAGCCTTGCTTGAATGTGACGGCGAAAACTACGGGGTGCGTTCGCTTTTTGCCACACTCAGTTTAATTCTTTTGATGGCAGAATAAGCGAAAGCCGCAGTCTAACTACTTGTAAATTTCTTCTAACTTATTTTTATTTTCATATCTTATAATTATTATATCGATTTAAACAAACCTAACTGTTTTACGCAACACTTTTAAGGCATCATCATCACCTAAACTACTTTTGTTTGTTTTTTAGGAGCTATGTGCCCTACTTACATACTTAACAAAAAGTTTAAAAGTAAAGCAGACCTTTATATCGTAAAAAACATAAAATTAAACATTTAGGGTTTTAATAAAAGTGGACACGTTTAAAATAATTTTAAATTTAAAGAATTTTTAACAATAAATTAAACAAAAGGAAAAATAAATTATATTTCTAGGGCATTAAAGATTCACGGGTTTTTTGTTTTTTTTTACTTGTAACCGAACTCTTTTCAGTTCCTATTTATGTATTTTTAATAAGTTGAATTAAAAAAAATACTTTACATCCCAATTTATAGCACTAACATAGGAATACTAAGTTAAAAGAATTAGTTTTAAAAATTATTATATTACCAGCATTTATTGCTATACGGTATTCTAAAAATAGGCAAAATTTTTTTGTTTTAAAGCATTGCGGCTTAAAAATATCAATTTAAAACCAATATTTATTGTTAAATCAATGTAGTTTTTGTTTTAAAACCGATCTAGGTATTCACATTTAGATTTTATATCAATACTTTAACCATATTTGTTAAAATTTAATTAAATTCTGCTAAAATAAAATTGTTGCTTTAAATAATTTAAATATTATTTAAAGCAACAATTTTGTTTTAGCAGAATTTAATTAAATTTTAACGCTAAAGGAAATTTACGTGACGTAAACAACTTTTTAAACAATTACTTTTTTAACAATCTTTATTAAGTTTTTTCTTAATAAAAAGTGCAATTTAATTTCTTTAAGATAATCTATTATATATATATATATAGTTATTTTACGTCAATTAAAAATAAAAACAAATATTTAAATTAACACAGTGACATACACTACCAAACTTTTTATTCCACATAAAAAAATAAAAACTAATTATATTTTTATAAAATAGAAATTTACGTTTTGTCACAAATGTATTTGCTGCATAAGTTTTTTAAAGTTCTGGCTGGCAGCCAGAAAATTCTGCAGGTTTTCCAAATTATAGCTTTTTCAGCAAAGGCCAATTTAATGCTTTTAAGGCGCGATTAGGCTTATAATTTTTAGCTTAGAACATAGTTTTTAAAAAATGGTCCGTTTCTTAATTTGTTACCCTTTTTTAAAACAAAGCCATAAAATTTGCTTTTAATATCGGTTTTTAATAAAATTAGTTTTATTAGCGCAACCGTGGTCAAAAATTGTATTGATATAATTGGTACACTAAAAAAATATATTTTGTAAATTTACTATGTTGGATGTAAGTTATTTTTTAGTCACAGTCGGTCGTGACACAAATAACATCATTTACAAAAGTTGAATTAAAATTATTTGTAAATTTACATAACTTAAATGTAATATTACACTAAACAACCTATTTTCCCCGGCTTTGCACCGGTCAGAGTTCCTCGCCCGTACCCAGATCTCCGAGGTCAAATCCCAGCCGAAAAGACATTATTAGGTAGTAGTTATTTAAGTTAATACCACCCGTGGTGGCACCACTGCGTTGCCCAAATGGTGCTGTGAAATGCAAAACTGCATGTTTCAGTGCTTGGACAACGTTGACGGAACAGGGGAGAAAAATGGGTAAAACATCTATAAACTCAACACCCACGGTACTTTGGTATTTGGACATAGGCCTTCGTGAGTTATCTAAAAGTTAAACAAAAAAATAACATTTATTATAAAAACAAATTTTTAACACAATAACTTCTATTGTGTAATATTACGAATAAGTTATGTAAATTTACAAACTACAAATGTTTTTCACAGAATTATTTTAAAATCCTGTTGAATTTTGTCACGCATACACACAAAATATATTTTTATTATAAGATTACATAAAATATTTTTGTGTCATACTGTATTCATTTACAAAATTCGGTATCTGGCATGTTAGGAAGAATTTGATAGTAATGTAGGCACCGTTGCCAGAATTCTTGGTTTTGTGCTACACCTACTTTTATGTTGTTTTTGTTATTGAAATATTTTATTTATTTTTATCGCATTTAATTGGGCAATCAATCAAATTATATAAGTTTACAATTTTCAAAATTCCATTTCTTTTTTTGCGAAGTTATGACAACATCACATTAAATTAACCGATTAACTGACATATGACAACACTGCATTTTTATTATAATTTGGCAGCAGTGATGATATTACTGTTCAATTAGTCTATAATAGTAGAGGAGCCCACGATGCTAAATGGGGATTTACTCGAGCGTCATTCAGACCTATTGGGTTGTAAAGCTTAAATAATAAGAATAAAAAAACGTTATATAATCTATATCTTTTTATCGGTGGAGGAAGTGGCTATAGACTTTTAAATATGTCAAAAAACTACTTATTTTATTTCGGCTTGTGGAAATCATTCAGGTTGTATCGAAATGTACATTTTTTGTTATCCCTGAATAATTTTCTTTGAAATAAAAAAATAGTCATGCTCGAAAATGTTATTCTGACGTTTTTCTTTGTAGCCCTCTGTTTCCTTTACGTCACTCTCAAATTGTCAGATAAGTGGACTATACACTGTTTGGCATGTAATTAACTTACCCTATCTTAATCTGACGCGCTCGAGAATTTCTGATGAATATATTTTTGTTTTTTATGATCAGCCCTTATATTTGGTGGAGGTAGGGTAGGGCGGGGCTAGTTGTGCAATTTTTCACTTGATCGGTTATAGCTCCTCAAAAATAGGTGTTAATGGGTTATAATGCATACTGATGGATTAGCAATTTATCCCTTATTAATAGTGTCCATAGTAATTTCTTTCTAATAAGTCGGATTTAGGAGCTACATCTATTTTAATGTAGATAGTCAAGTATGCCCAACGTACCCCATAGGTGAGGTAAGTTGAGCAAGGGTATGGGGCTAGTAGAGCACTTAGAAAGGTCAAATCATGGCTTGAATGTTAGATACGCTTACAATAAAAATACATTTTGACAATTTGCTTTTTATATTTATAATCTTATAGTAACAAAACAACAAATCTCGTTAATAAAACAGCAACGCACCTAGCTTAGCTTAACTATTGGATTTAATATCTATCAATTCATCTTCGTTTTTTAAATATTTAAGCAGTTTTATTTTGCTTCTCTTTAATGCCTTCTGTATCTGTTAAAATTGCAGCATTTCTTGGTCCAGCTTTTGGGTATGGTCGAACTATTTCCAGAGAAAATTTATAAGTTAGATAGGTCAGCTTGTTGCTTTTACAAAGTTCGGGTTGCAGCCTGTTTTGAATCTTGAGGAGACTCTAGTAGTCTTACTGTTATAAGTCAGTGTCCTGAAAAATAAAAAAATATATACTTTAAACCGTGGGGTTAATTGGGCAACTGTAGCTCAACTAACCACAACCTGAAATTTTAAAGAAAAAGTAGATTTATTAAAAAAACCGGTTAGAATTATATCCAAAATCTCTACACATAATAAAACTGCAATAAATTTACTTAAGATGAACACTTACCTGATTAAGAACGGAATACATTTAACTATCACAGATAAAATTTTCCGGCTTGCAATTATTTTACTTTTTAATCACAAAATAAACAATGCGCCCGGATACTTTTCTCGATCGCCGCATCACCACTAGTGGTCGCACAATGAGTTCCCCTCGCGCAACCCCTTCTTTACGCTATTTGATGCTTTCGCGTGCGGTCGATAGTTTTTGAGATATTTTGATTACCCAACTTACCTCTATGCACAACTAGCCACATCCTACCCTACTTAACCGGGTACAAGGTATCCTTCGGTATATTAATCTGCCGAACTGTAGTAAATCCCAAAACCCCTCTTGGGCTCTTCTACCATAAAACCCCATACAAAATTTTGGAAAAACAGCTTTACAGATATTAAGGCGTTAACCTAGTTATTCCCAAACGTGCAGGGGACAGAATTTTAATAATTTATTGAGTTACTGGATTTGACCAGCCCAATTAAATGCAACAAAAATATACAGGGTGCCCAAGAATATAAGGGATTTATATAGAACACATAAAAATAATAATTCAAGTTTTTATAAAATATATATAGTCCTTTTAGTCCCTCTTATATTATATGCGCCTTAAAAGACGTCACTGTAAATCGGTTTTTCCTAAATAATTTTTTTAGTACTTGGTCTTATAAAATAATTTTTAATATGATGAATACCATTAAAAGGTATCCTTATAAAACTGTATCTTCATTAGTTCGCCAGGGACAGGCTTACCCTTACCCAATAGTACTAATTATTTTTACGCCCTTAATAATAAAAATATATAGCATTTTTAAACAGATTATACATTTTCAATTTTAGTTTTTTTTGTATCTTTAAAAGAACGTAGTTATTTATGTATATAAATAAATTCAAGACAGCGTTTATAAATTTTTAAAATATAATAAAAATACATTTTTGTAAACTACTAATTAATAATTTTTAAATTCTTTTAAGCCCGTTTAAAACATAAACCCCTATTCTACATAATTAAAAGAAGAATTAAGTTTAATATTTAATACCCATTAATGATCATTATCTTAATGTAAACAGACTTTTAATTAACATCTCAAACAAACGATAGCTAATAAACTAAAAACACTGTAATTATGACTAAGAAATCCGCTACTAAGTGCAGTAAAAACTTTAAGTTAAATTAATCGTTTTACAAAAAAGCTAAAAGTAAATATACAGGGTGTTTTTAAACAAATGAAAAAAATGTAGGAGGTGATTTTTAACCAAAAAATAAGAAAAAACTTTATATGAACATATGTCCCAAGCGACCCAGTTTTTAAACAACAGGGTGTTTAATTTTTTTAAATATTTTTTGTTAATCCCATTCAGATGTTTTTAAAAAATATTTCTTACCAGTGTCGTCCATAAGGTGTTTATGGTAAATATTTTTAAGAAAAAATTGCACGCCACTGCTTTTTTTTAAATAAAAGTATTTTTTAAAATTCCCATTTAGTTTGAAACAGAATTTGATTTTCTGACTTTTTTGTTTGATGTACGGTTTTCACGTAAATAAATAGAAACCATTTTTAAGCGTGGTCAAATTTTTATCTAATTAAAGAACAAATAATAACGATGGTAGATTTTAATGTAAAATTTCATAATATTAAGAGGATGCCGTGGCACGTTAAATTGAGCTAAAACGCGAATCGCTGCCGTTTTTAAATATTTGTTTTGGAAAAAGTTTCATATAGAAAAGTTTTTAAAATGATCCAAAGGTTATCGAAAAGTTTATTCATTTTTGGTAGTGTTTATAATTAACACATTAAATTTTCCAAAATTATAAAACCGTAATAAATAACCACTTTCCGATAATCTTTAAATCATTTTAAAAAACTTTTCTATATACACCTTTTTCAAAACAAATATTTGCTACTATGGCATCCTCTTAAATATAAACTGACAATGCCAAAAATGGCTTTTATTGATTTACGCAAAAACCGGACATCCAACAAAAAAGTCAATAAATCAAATTTGTTGTTAACTAAATGAGGATTTAAAAAATATATTTTATTTTAGAACAATACAGTGGCGTACTATTTTTTTCCTAAAATATATTTATTTTAAACCCCTCATTAACGACACTGGTAAATTTTTTTTGTTGTACGCCGAAAAATGTCTTCTGGTGCGAAGGATGCGCCTCCCAAATTTTTTAAAAATATCTGAATCGTCATAAAAGTAAATATAAAAAAACCCTTTTAAAAAAAAATTAAATACCCTGTAGTTCAAAAGCTAAGACCTTTAGGACATATATTCATATAAAGTTTTCTTATTACTTTTTGGTGGAAAATCACCTCCTAAATTTTTTGCATTTGTTTATAAACACCTTGTATATCAGATGCATTATAGTTCGGGAGGTAGCAACATCGAGAAAACAAGAATTTTAGGTTAGCTGATATTTTTGTATTTTGTTCTCCCTCCTATTTTGGGTAGATCCTCGGCTGTCTGGCTTACGGTAGCGGTTGCGTTGGCGCGCAGCTATAACTTTGACATTTACAGCTGTCACTAATATGTCAAAAAATGCAGACTTTATGTAAATATTCTTCGCCAAATTGAATCTAGATACCCATTTTTATCAGCTGTTTGACCGAATTGCAACACTGTCCTCCTTAATTTGAATTCCCAATTGACTGCAATGTTGGGAAACCATTTAAATTAATAATTTAATAACGCAAATAAGGGTAAAGAATAACCCTATTTTATCCTAGTAGTAATCCTATAAATTTTTTAAATATTTTTCGCCAGGAACTGTTCATTCCGGGTTTTTAATACGGTATTATTTCATGTAAAACAAGCAATGTTTTTTATATGAGTAAATAAAACATGACCCTAAAAACAAACACAAGCTAAATTTAAGCTTTTTAGCAAAAAGCTTACATTTGTTTTCCATTGTTAGCTTTAATTTACCTGTATACAAAAACTATTGGTTGTTTTTACATTAAATATTAATGTAATAACAAAACCTGATTTAAAAGTTTCTATGGCAAAATATTTAAAAAATAATTTAAAAACTTTTTAAATCATTTTGTACCTTTATTTTTGTTAATATATTTATTAATAAAAATTGTTTTCTGTGATTGCAGTCAATAAAATACAAAAGTTATTTAAAAGAAAATGTTTTAAGCGAAACATATTTACTTTTTTATGGCCTACTATCTAGCCAATATCAGTAATAAATGACAAACTAAGCAATATCTCAGAAATGACTGACAAGAAATATAAAGTGTGATACATTTTTAAAAAGGTTATTTTTACTTTTTTAATATTAAAAATATACAGATGGTAATTCATTTATATCTGCATAAAAAGTTGCTGAAAAAGTGTTTTTACACAATTAAAAAATCTGTAAAAATAGAAAGGATATAAAGGATTAAGGAAGACGGAAGAAATTAAGAAACACACTGCGAGTAAACGACTAAAGATAGCGAATTGCGGTTTTCACCAGTAAGTTTGACTTCAAATTTGAGCCTTGCAAGTAAAAGTCAGTTTTTCTGTAAAACATACAAAAAATGAGTTTCATCTAAATAGAGTCGAATTTGGCCCACCAAGTACAACAAAAAATTTATTTACTTTTTAAAAAAGGATTTTGTAATTTTGCCCATGTAAATTTTAGAAGCACAGAAAGAATTATTTCTCTTTAAATTATTATTCTTTTGCTTTTATCCCGAAATGTTTTCAGCGATGTACATACTTTGCGAAAACATGATGGATGTAGTATATAAAAGATTAAATGGCTTTATGGAAGTACTCGGAAGTAGAATTGAGGTTTAAAGCCAGCAATAAAAGATAAAAATTTCTATTTTAACCAGACTATTTTTAACCTACGATGAATTATGCAAGTATTTAGAAACCCTATTTTGTTTTTTAAACGTTACTAAAAAAATATATTTTATCTCTTTTTAATATTAACCTAATTAATATTTCAAATATTTTTAAAATAAAATTAAAAATAAGTAATTTTGACGTTAAAGTAAATGAGCAAAATTATTATAAAATTAATACATTATAGCAAACTCATCGTTTTCTTTTTACAGTAAAAGCTTTTTATAAAAAAAAATGGTATAAAATAAAATTTTACTTAATAAATATATATTAAATGGTTTTATTTTTAACTAACTTAGTTTGTAAAATACCTTTACAAGTAAAACCATTTATGACTTTTTAATTTATTTTCTAGGTGGTTTCAAGTTCATCTTAGCACCTTGATAAATAGAGTGCTACAAAAACGGTAAGTAAATACACATAAATTAGGATAAAATTAAAAAAATAATAATACCTGCTAGTAATGTACTCCCGCAATTGCATTATTTTCTTAATACAAAGTATTTATTTTAAAGTTACTTTTTAAGTTATTTCCAAAAGGAGCAGATTTGAGAAAATAGCCGAAACACGTCAATATACTTATTAAGGCAGAACGTTTTTTTTTACAAACACATTTTATAAACCCTTGGGCCCCTTAACCACCAGGGTCATAACCCTTAATCTTAAATGAGAAGGGGGATCGATACATAACTTGAAAGCTTTTGGTGAGTACTTTATTCACTAACCCTGAATATAAAATCAACTTCTTAACCTATAACAAAATGGTGGTACTTTAAATATTAGCTTAATATCTAATATGCCATTTTATTATACCATTATATTAAGCCAATAAATCAAGATGTACCTAATGTAGTATTTTTCAATTTATTTTTAAAGATCTTTTTAATTGTGATATAATATACAGGGTGCTTTATCAAACAATACTTTTTGTCCAACCCTGTATATTAATACCACTATCACAAGTAAAAAGATCTTTAGAAGAGCTTTAAGAAAATACCTCATTAAGTATATTTAACTTTATAAGTTCTGGAAATAGGGCTATAAAAATTGGGTATTCAGGTAATATTTAAAATACCATCATTTTTTACTATGTAAACGTATTGACTTTATATTCTAGGGTTATAAAGTACTCGCCAGGAGCTTTATTATAGTGTATCACTAAACCTCCCTTCTTATTTAAGAATCTTTGGGAGGTGGCTCTTGTCCTAAAGGGGTGAAGGATGCGCCGTCGTTTTTTTGGAAAAATCGTTTGCCTATTAAAATTATCTTGTGTTTCGGCAATTTTCTAAAATAATATGTTACTATAAGTGGTAAGTTTTACCTTGTATAATAGATTAACTAATGTGTATAATTGCTAGAATACATAAATATTGTAAGTGTACTTTAAAAGTTTAAAAACAATGAAGTTTTATGGACATTGTTTTAATAGATTAATTTTTAACATATAAATACATTTTTTATTCTGTATGACAGGCAACAAAGGCTCTATGCCCAAGCACCAAAGTACCGTGGGTTTCGGGTTACTGGATGTTTAACCCATCGTTCACCCATTGTTCCGTCAACGTTGTCCCAGCACTAAAACATGCAGTTTTTGCAGTTCACAGCACCTTATAGACACCGGGGTAATGCCACCACGGACGTTAGATTTAAGTAACTTCTAGAATAGGCAGAATACTACACAGTCTTTTGCCAAACCAACTGTCAAGTGACAAACGATTGAAATGTCAATGTACGCTGCCGAGATTCGACCTCGGGGCTTTGCGGTGAGAAGCTGGTACGTTAGCCTCTACACCATGCCCGCCACAAAATTTTATTAAACTATTAAAAAAAACGATAAAAATAACTTACACACCTAATTTTGTTAATTTCTAATAAGCCAATTAAAGTAGTTCTACCGATACCAAAAGAGCCAACTGTGTGCTTAAGGTAATTTGACTCCCGTGGTATTTATATTTGGCAACGCTGCGTAAAAACAATAAAAATCATACGCAATAAATTTACTGTCCAAGCATCTTTAAACAAGTTATCGGTTTTAAATCCTTATGTTTATTTACTAATTAAATATCTAAACAACCCTTATTATATCACGAAAAAAAATTAATTGGAAAGGCAAAACAGTCACTGAAAAAAACTATAACAAATTTGTAACACAAGTGCAAGTTGCACATAGATTTAAGAATAAACATAGAAAGTTTCAGTCACCTAACCTTTCAACTAACGTAAATAATGATGCGTCGAATTATGTACGTTGAATTCCTTCACTTAAAAACACTCGGAAAAACATGTTTTCCAATTATTGTGGATATTTATTATGACTCATTGGATCTTGTAACCAAAAAACGCATTTCATTAATTTTATATCCTCATATATACCGTATTCGATTAACTTTTTCAGGCGCATTATAATCTTTCGGCGGCGCGGCGTTGCCACATATCAGTCACCTAACATATTTTTCTCAATTATTTATTAATTACTCCTATTACAAGCTCCAAAATTGGATTTTAACTAACCAAAATGTTCAAAATTGTTTTTCTTCCGTTGATACACCTTTCATTGAAATCTGAACGTCATTTTTTTTTTTGTGATTTAGCGCCTGCGATTTCTCATAAGGATTAATATTAAAAGCAATTATTATTTTATTATATATACAATTATTTAAATAGTTTATTATCCACCATCCATGTGTCTATAAAACTTTTTAATATTAAACTGTCTAAATTAGATTTTTATTAAAAAAAAAATAGAATTAAATAGGTACAAAGTTCTCAATAATATTTAAACTTTCTAAAACTAAATATTATTCTGCATTGAAATTGAAGATTTTCCTCTTTCGTTTATTGTAAAGTTTAGTAAAGTTGTATCGAGCCGATCAGATACTGCCAATAGGCATTTTTTAAAGTTAATATTTTATTGATATCAAGATTTTCTTTAATCTCAATAAAATTATTTTAAAATATTAAGATCAAAATAACTATTATGGTTTTTTAACGTAATATATTTACCTTGATGGTACCATATTCCATATCCAGGCATAAACATTCAGGAATGTGACAAAAACATTTTTTATAGTACATTTAAAAATACAGCTTGTCCGAACATTACGCGACCTTATGATTTTGGTGGGCGATACTGCATGAAATATTAATGCAAGAAACTTCTATATAATTTTTTTAAAACTCAAAATTTACGGAAATACAGGGAAGTTAAAATTTTTACCATTATGCAATTCATCGTCTATCAAACCCGATCGTACAATAAATTTTTATCCGCTTAATTTCCATCCAACCATATCGTTTAATTTGTTCACCAACAATGCCACCAAGTCGCATAGTGTGTGGGCCGCTTAATGGTCCGGCCACACATAGATCGGTTTCACAGGTGATAAAAAGAAGTAGATTAATAAAAAAAAATAAAAGCTTACTTTCAATGCCATCAAAAATATAAAGGCATTTTTAAAATCTGAGTCTATTGTTTTATGTATGTATATCATCTTTTCAAATAAAACTTATTTTTCTACTTATCTATGTTCCTTTTTATCGAAACTCTTGAGTGTAGTATAAGTGAAAACTGTGTTAACTTATTTGTAAAGCTATATTTTACGACTAGGTGTAATTTAAAGCGTATTATAACATACTCCTATTATTGCAATTTTACCAAATACAAACATTTTCTGCACTGCATCACCCTACATTACACTAGCGAGAGGCACAGGCGTGGGCTTGTTTGCGGTTATGTGTGAAAGCCAGGCCTAAATCCTTAAAACCAACTCTGGATGCGTATCCTTGAATTTGAGAGAAAGTCACACTCTCTCTAACTTTTCTACTTCCCCGATTTTCTATCATTTTCGTATATGACAGTATTCCTGAAACAGGCTCAATAGAGAAAGCATAATGGAAATTGTGAGGCAGCATTGCCAAATATATTTGTTTTAATTTGGGCCAATGAAAATAGGAATAAATAATTATGACAGTAAAGAACTAACACAAGATATTTTGTTTGTTTTCATTTTGGAAGCGAAAATTTGTAAAGTAAACGAATATTTTAATTTTATGGTGTTTAGCTGTTAATTAACGTTTAAATCTATATTATATAGAGAAAATCTCTAGAAAGCACATTACTTCTAAGCCAAAAAAAAATTGTGCAGTTTTAAAACATTCCCAAATGTACTAGGGATTATAGATTTAATATATTTTTTATTAGGTTTATAAAACTATTTATGACATTAAACACATCCACACTATTGTTTTCTTGGAAAACAGTAAATATCTGCTAACATTTTGTATTCACTAAAAGTGCCGAAGCTCGTGGTTGTTGTTGCATAAAAAAGTCAGTACCTCTACCAATTTGTACACTAAAATGTTGGCCAATCTAAACACTTATACAAATTTTTGGTCTGAAACTGTAAAGGGATCGCTTTGAACCAGAAATATTCCTCCAAAATTGCCACTGTTAAACTGCCTCCTTTTCATTTTCGTTAATAATGTCGTTTCAATATATTAAGTAAATAACATTTTTATTTTTTTACAAATAAAATAAAAAATAAAGATAACGTGTGTATTAATAAAAGCTCATAGGTTATGTTAACCTATATTCTACTGATTTTCAACTTTCTCTCAGTCAATACCCAAGGTTGGTTTATATTTATGAGGTTGCGACATTTCTTTAACTTTTAGGTGGTTCGAGGTTGGGGACGCAAGAAAGGGCACTTCACGGAGAAAAGTTGGCAAGACTGGGTAAAATTAAAGCTGATGATCAATCCAGTGGCGTCTAGAATTTGCGCATTTCATTTTGCATTGTTTTGGAAGTGATATTTGTTGAAAGATGTAATTCCAAATGTTTTTATTTAAAGTAAAAGAATTTACAACTTAATAATAATTAAAAACTGTTGTGTAAACGGTTGTTCTAATAATACAATAAACTGTATATCTCCGGCACTGAACAACATGGCCGAAAAATGGAGATGTGATGTCATCACACGTCAAAGCAATATGGCCGAATGTCGCGACCCTATATAGACCTACTTGGACACAAGAAAAATCATTTGCTAACAAAGAACATTAATTTCTGTCACTTGTTAATAGAATTGGCTTCAGGAATACAGGATTTCTTGGCCACTCCCACTTTGAACCACTTGAACTCAAAAATACGGGCACGTTTTTGTAAGTGTGCGGTATTGTTAACAAAAGTAAATTGGAAAATAAAATGCCAGAAAACTCGCAACTGTAACGTAAATGAAGCTTTCGCATAAGTATCAAATTATGAGATTATTAAAAACCGCCAGAACAATAGAAAGAGCACAACTCGAGATAATGGGCTTTTGGAGAAGAATCTTTTGGTAAATAGGAAAATGTCTTAAATTTTTTTCTTGTGAATGGTTTAATATTCCTTTGTGTTAAGGAGAATTAGAAAATATACCGAATATTCTTTTTTTTTCAATACTGTTTTAGTGGAAAAATATACTAGTGGAAAAAGTTAAAAGATACAAAAACACTCCAAACTTTTTAACGTTTTTTAAGTGTATTGCTTAAAAATATTTGAACAGTAAAAACGCAACAAAAGGTACAAAAGAAATATTTTTATGAAATAAAGGCAATTTAAAAAAAAATATCCATAAAAACATACATTGAAATAATAACTTCTGGTATTTCCATTTTTATATATTTTCCTTTTAAATTTAAAGAGACCGCAGAAACTCGACACTATCTGATTTTTATGCCATACTGGGTAAATTTCCTTTGTTTGGCTTTCGTTTAAAGAAAATGGCGTTTACTATCTTTCAGTCCTCTTTTTTTAAGAAAATACGTTGTTTTGAAAGGGTAAATAAGGTATGCTGCAGATGAATTACATTTATTATGCAAAATAGTACAATCACAATCACTTGTTTATTAAAATTGGTTGCTTTGTTTAACTCTTTGAAAAGCATTAAAAACCAGGAAAAGAATGCCCTGGTGAAGTGATTTTCTTTTCTTGAAATAAAATTACACTTATAATAATATTTAAGACTTTTAATAGTTATAAAGAATGTTTTATGTATATTTTTTTCTTTTTTTTATTACCTTTTATAGGGTGTGTCACTTTTTATACCACCAAAAATATCAAAATAGTGGGATTTTTACCACACCATGAGAGGTTTAAGGTAAATATTTTTAATAAAGAAATGGTAAGTCACTGCATTTTTCTTTAGTAAAAATATTTTTAGTTTGAAACAAATTTGATTCCCTAACTTGTTTTTATTTAAAGCACGGTTTTCCCTTAAAAAAGTAGAAACCCATTTTTGGTAAAGTCAAATCCCTATCTAATTAAATTATATTTTTTGTGTAGAATGAAATATTATCGATACAAAATTTTTATTCCCAAAATTTGTTTTGTATTTATTTACGCGTAAACCGTACAATAAATAAAATAAGTCAAGAAATTAAATTTGTTTCAAACTAAAAATATTTTTATTTTGTAAAAATGCAGTGACGTACCATTATTACTCATTAAAAATATTTACCCTCATGGACACTGGTAAAAATTACATTTTTTCTTGTACCTATGCCAAAACACTCGCTAGTTGAAAAGATATTTAGGACATATGTTCATATAATTTTTTTTCTTATTTTTATTTTTGAACTATCCCTTAAAAGCTTGCCAGTTAATTGTGAAATACCCTGTGTGTAAAATAGTAAAATTTAGAATTTTTTGAAATACATAGCAAATTTTTGAAAAATGTTTAAATGTAAAATAGCCAATTTTAATAGAACAGCTTATAAAGTTGTTTTTTTTTTTATTTTTATTGGTCATATTTTGAAAACTAATAACGTTTATTATAATTAATTTGGTACATTTCTAAACTTTTATTCGTGACAATATATAGGATGGGACAAAAATTGTATATATTTTTTTAGGATACCTTAAGGCTTTTGAAAAGTCTTAACTTTTTATTATAAATTTTATACTTTTATGCTTCTGGGACTTCCTGTTTACAATAAAAATAACTTTAAAAAGGACATTAAAACAATTCTCCCTTACTTTTTATCCACTTTAAATACAAGCCTTTTAAAATAAAATTATACAGGGTGTCCCAACTCTATTTACACCAAAAATAGCTTTGCCCCTGTACAACATACAAAAATAGGCGTTTTATAAAAAAGTTAATTCTAATATAGTTTTCTTTTATTGACAGTACTGGTTAATACACAGGGTGTCTTAAAAATAGAATATTCATGGTCAAGTGTGAATTTTGAAGTAAAACACTCTGTATATTATAACACTTTTTGACTCTATTAAATTTTACATCAAAAATGTATTATACAGTATGAGTCAATTAATGTTGGTTTTTAAGATATTAACAGAATGCTAATAAACTCGTTTACAAAAGAAAATAATATTTTTGTCTTAATTATTTTAAAATAATGTTGCTACTAGTCAGAGTGACAAATAATATAACATGTTATTAATTAGCTTTCATTATAGGAACAAGTAACAGGTATGTCAGCAATTTATAGTTTATTTTAGACACATATTTACTTAATTGCACTAAATAACAACAATACATTAATAATTATTGCTGGGTTTCTAGGTAGAATTAGTAAATATGTATCTAAAAAGAACTAAATAGCTGACTTACCCATTGTTAGTTCTCATAATAGAAGGTAATTAATTTCATGGTATTATATTATTTGTTACTCTGACATTGACAGAATTATTTAAAATTAAATTAAACCAAAATATATTTTTTCTAAACTTTTAATCGTTAATCAGTATAACAGCATACTGTTGATAATTAACCTACAGTGTTTTTATTATTTTGATATGGAAGTCTTAACAGAGTCAACATATTCTAAAATATACAAGGTGTACCATTTAAAAAAACCTACTTGATTATAAAAATTCCGTTTTTTAATCATCTTATATATATAAACTATTACTGTCAATAAAAAGCGTTTATTCAAATAATCATTATTTATTTTAGGTTTATTTTTATGTTTTGTACAGGAAAACAAAGTTATTTTGTGTATACATAGAGTTTGGACACCCTGTATAGTTCTAAGATTTGAATATTTTAACTTGGCAATCTCACTTTTAGGAAATTGCTGGCTCTTCGTACTTTTTTTTTGTAAAATACACATTCGCTTTAGTAGCTCATAAATTTTCAATATAAAATAAAACAACTTGTAAATTTATTATTCTGTGTTCTAGCTCTCGGAATTGGGGTGGGTTTAATATTTGAGATCTTGAACATCCGCAATATGATCATATTTATTTTTGTTTAAAATATTCGTGAGCTGAAAAACAACTTGGGAAAGCGATTACATTTTGTTTCTTTTTACAAAACAAGTTTATTATTGTTTGATGTAACTGTTTTTTCAGTGCTCAGTCAATATCGGGTTAAGATGTTGAATATAACAATAAATATTTACAATATTATTGTACAGGGTGGCGCCTTTTCTTTGACCTTTTAAGGTATAGCGAAAAACCAAAGAGATATAACAAATCTAATAGCACAATCTTTATTTTAATTCTTTAAACAAATTCAGTGATAAATATAAATCATGGTTAACTTGACTCGTTTCGGAGTTACAGAGGGTTCTTTTTTTTAATTTGTACATTTGGCCAGTCAATTATAACTCAGCTTAATATTAGAAAAGTTTTAGAGATTTTTACGTGGAATTTCTCCTCAGGACCGCTCTCCCTCACTTTTAATTCTTTTTGTATTTTTTAATAAAAATTTAAGGCACTGTATTTTTTTATTTGATTTTACTTTGAATATAATACAAAGTTGGTTATTTTTATATAGAACACTCTATATATTTTATCATTATTTAAAAGTTCTCCTTAGAAGTTATTGAAAGTACCCAATTTTGTACTATGACTTTAAAATAAAGCTCACTGAAAAAACATAAACGCCACTAATTCTACGCAAAAATATTTAAAACTTTTTTCTTACATCTTCTTATATCAAGCGATTTACAAGTGCCTGACCAAATTGACAAAATTTGAAAAACACCCTGTATTTCTTTAAACGAATTATGTTAGTCATGATTTATTTTTACCACTAAATTTGTTTGAAAAATCAAAATCGAGTTTGTGCAATCAAATTTGTTATCTTTACGTCTAGTTTTCGCTATGCCCTGCAGTGTCAACAAAAACGTACTTAGTTTAATTTATAATATATAAACAACCAAGGGGTCCAGTTTTTACAACAGTTAAATAAATGTTCTAAAAGTTATTTTTTTTTAATGACTTAATTTAAATAAATCACTTTTTAGACCATGTGTACATTCATATAACAGAGTGTTTAAACTTGAAAGAATGTACTTTATTTAGACCAAGTTTAAAAATCAGATTTAACTTTAGGATTAGTATAAGCTTAAGTATTAGTATACCTAACTAAAATTAAGTGTTTTTGTGGCAATGAATAGCTAGGTGCATCAAAAAAAAAAAGTTATGAAACTTAAATAAAAGAGTTACCAGTTTTAACCTTTTTATGGCACATAAGCAATATTTTGTTTCCAACAGTTAAATAAATGTTCTAAAAGTTATTTTTTTTTTAATGACTTAATTTAAATAAATCACTTTTTAGACCATGTGTACATTCATAACACAGAGTGTTTAAACTTGAAAGAATGTACTTTATTTAGACCAAGTTTAAAAATCAGGATTTAACTTTTAGGATTAGTATAAGCTTAAGTATTAGTATACCTAACTAAAATTAAGTGTTTTTGTGGCAATGAATAGCTAGGTGCATCAAAAAAAAAAAGTTGTGAAACTTAAATAAAAGAGTTACCAGTTTTAACACTTTTTATGGCACATAAGCAATATTTTGTTTCTATTTTAGTCTTAGGTTTTAAAATTTAAAGAATTTTTAAGGTTTTTACCTAAAAATACTTTACTAAAAAATTAAGGTTGAATTATAAACAATTCAATGTAAACCCTATGTTCTTAAATCTTGGTGAGTTTACTAATACTATAATTAAATTTTTATTTATAAACCCGGCCCTAATGTATAGGTTTCTCGTTATTTTTTTGTCGAAAAAACACAAAAATCCCCATGCATATATCTCTTTTAATTATTAAGATATCAAGACAATTAGTAAAATGTTAAGAAAACATTGAAGCTATAACTTTATATTAACCATTGTTTTTACTGTTAGCCCAATAAATCCTACGGGGTGATAAAAAAATTGAAAAAATGGATAATTTTGAATCGCCCTGTATGATGTGCTGTTGAAAGGGAGTAGTCAAATTTGTGATTATAAAATATCAGAAATCGGTAAGGGGTATAAATTATTAACAAATCTTTTAGCAGCACATTATATATAGGGCGATTAAAAATTATCCACTTTTTCAATTTTTTTTTTATCACCCTGTAGGATTTATTGCTAAGAATAAAAACAATGGTTAATATAAAGTTATAGCTTCACGTTTCAAACATTTTATTTTTTTAATTGTCGTGATATCTTAATAATTAAAAGAGATATGGACATTTTAATGAAAGCATTTTTGTATTGACGCTTATGGAAGAAATCGAGCACTTAATGCATTCAAATGCTTTTGAAGTGAGTGTATTTTAAAAAGATTGTAAACTTTAAAACTAGCCCCCAAGAAATATAAGAAAAAAAAATAAAAACACGATATGGTGTTATAAAAATTTAGAAATGCATAGAATGCAGGAAAATAAGAAAATTTTGCATATAAAATTACATAAAAAATGCTTCTTTTCCGAGATAACGAGTAGTAAAGTTGTAAGAAAAAAGTGCGTTTTTCATCATAACTTTTATAGCACACCAGTACCCTTATTCCGTAACTCGATAGAAAAGAAATTTGGTGTACTTCTTTCGACCACTATATCACTTTTAATTCTGTAAGAGTGTTTTTGTTCTTTTAATCTATCAGTGGCATGTCGACAAGATTTGTATTAAATTTTGTTCAAGTAAAAAATGGTATGCCGTTGCGAATCAATATTATTTTTAAAATACTCATTTGCTTTGGGAGTAATTCATTATTTTAATATTTTTGTGCGACGAACGGTTTTCGTTTAAAGAAATAAATACCGTTTTAAAGGCAAAATCGCTAAAATCCGATATGATTACTTCAAGGCCTTACTCAACTAAGGAATCTTGGTTCTTGGGTTTAGACCGCGTCAAATTGAAATTCTTTACCGATGTTTCGTCATCGTATGCACAAAGTATATTCAGGGATCTTTACTCTTATACTTCACTAGGATACCTCGTGCAATCGAGAGCAAAACGTCGGTAAACGATTTCAATCCTTCAAAATAATTTTATCGTCATCGATGCCGTACTACCAATGTTTTATTATTATTTATTTATTATTTGCAATTGGTAGTTTTAAAGCTATTAAAAAAGAACAAGAAAAAAATTACAATAAATTTAGTACTTTTTATTTTCAAAACAAGGCATTTGCAGACATTTGTTTACATTAGCTGTATCTTATGGTTTTTTAAAACAACCTATATCCTTTATTTAAAAGAAAATCGTTTAATGAAACAGGTTTTGCATTTTGCATCTTTTTATACCGATTTTCGATATCATCAAAAATATAGGTTACTTTTGTTTTCACCAAAATTACTTATTTCGGTAAACCTCGTAGACGACTGGACCCTGCAGATACTTAAAAAAAAAAAAAAAAACAAATATATATATATATATATATATATATATATATATATATATATATATATATATATATATATATATATATATATATATATATATATATATATATATATATATAAAAACGGGTTGCACAAGCAAATCGAGGGTGAACGCGCCTGGCGCCAAACAGACTATCCGCATTATTGGAAAGAATTTGTCGACGCCGTCCTGGTTTTCCGTTCGAAGTACGGTAGCTAATGAGCGTCACGGTCAGACCGCGGACAGAGGGCACGGGGTGCCTGTGTTTGTATTTTGCCAGAGCTTTTAAGGGCGCATGTTTGTCCACCCTGGATTTGTTTACTGTGCGAAGTCGTAAAAATTCGAAAAATGCTTCTTGCAACTGCGGATCTAAATGTAGGTTGTCTATAATTTTACGCCGAGTTTCTGAACAAAAAATCATCTACCTCCTGCAGTCTTCCAGGCTCCAAATTTTAAATCATAAATTTTTTAAAAATAAAAATTTTTACAAAGTGTATTACTTTCAACCTATAAAGATATCAAAAGATACATTAAAATCGAATAGTCAATTTTGGTTGCCCGCATAAAAGCCGCGTGTACATTGGTATACTTATAACTTCTACCAGTTACTTGTACAGACAGTGGCCAGGACATAAAATCAATTGTTTGTTATCTAGGGCTTAAATTATAACGGACGCAAAAAGACGAAATTATTCATACGTGGGCGTGTGTCAAAACTACTAATTGAACATCGCTTTAAAAATGTTGTGATATAAATATTAATTATTTTGATTAAAGAAATTACGGGGCGCCATAAATTACGTAAGGCATAAGGCGGTAGAGGGGTCAATTTAAATCTTAATTGATCTCACCATAGAGGCAGGGGAATATGTGTAAATATCACGTAATTTTATTTCCTCTAAAAACAAGAATAAGTTGACGAGATTTGGGCAGGTCCCTCCAGAAAAACTTTACTCTGTGATGTATTGTCACTTTTCGGGTTAAGAGCTTTTGTTTTTGGTCTTTAAAACTATTTCAAGGACAAAATTAATTTTGGGTTAGGAAATAGTATTTTTTTACATTTCTATAAATTTCACGTGACTGCAATCTTAATGGGGGTAGGGGGCTCACCATAAGGAAAGGGGATCCAAAAAAAAAACTTTACGTAATTTATGGACGCCCCTTAGGTATTTATTTAAGGAGAAACTATCTTGTTTAAAAATAACATGGGTATATGGACAAAAATAAAACAAAAAAATGAACCACGTAAATAAATATTACTTAAAAAGGCAATAGCCTAGTATTTTTTTTTTATTTATATTTATTTGGCAATTTCTCCCCTTTTATTTAATCGCGTTTTTTGACAACCTTGTAATTAAATAAATTATTACTCCTCTTTACATTGTTTTTTTATATGAATAATAATAGGTGGTATTTAAATATAAAACCACATTAGGGTTGGAGTTTCGTTATTCGCACCAATTCCAGATTGATTTGATCCCCATTTTTGTAGGTCCTGTCTACATTTTTTAAACTCCTTATTTTTTGCCTGACATCAGCAACAGTAAATCCTTTTATTCTCGAACTAATTTTTCAATAAGCGCTTATCTTATTTGATTAACTCATTTACTTGGTTATAGTTTTCCCTTCGGAATATATTATTTCTTAGGAAAAATAACATAAATTAAACAACACCACTGTTACTTTACTGGCATTTATCTATTTAACTTATTGCTGAATTAATAACAGGGCCAGTGACAATTTTAGTAGAAGAGGAAGGTAGCTAGACAAGTAAATACAGGGTGAGAAAAAATTAAACTTGCAAACTATTTAACTAATAATAACTTTTTATCTGTTGCGCCTACTTTTTTCATTTTTAAAGGGGCTAATAGGTAGATATGTTTCCTCTAGGTTTGCCAATTTTGGTCAAGTAGATTTAAACAGGACTGGACTTACAGAACTTTTTCCAAAATACTGTTTTTAACCTCGTTGCAAAAGAAATGTGATCTAGCTACAAGTAAACTAATACGTTTTTCCTGTAACCAAACTATGGGAAATGATTCAATAAAAGCGAATCTGTCAACAATTTAAGGATTTAGGAATAATAATTATTTTTAATAAATAATGCTCCCCATTAAGCATGCATTTCTCTCGATTTTAAAATATAACTTTTTTTTATTTTCTTTGTGAGGTTACCATGAGTTACTAAGTAGGATGGTTTACAAACTAAACAGTAAATTTATAAAAAAATAAACGTTTTAGCCTGATTGTAATTAGTTTTTTTTTTTTTTTTTTTTTGGAAAAAGTCTCGTGAGTCCAGTCCTGTTTAAATCTATTTGATCAAAATTGGCAAACCTAGAAAAAACTTATCTACTTATTAGCTCCTTAAAAATAAAAAAATGGGCGCAACAGATAAAAAGTTAGTATCAGTTAAAAAGTGTGCAAGTTTAATTTGGCCTACAATGTAGATCTGCAGGCTATTCACTTTCCTGTCCTCGCTACTGGTGCATATACTTGTACAAGTGCTTACCTTATCGGTTTACAGTAGGTTAGTAGCTCTCTCTTGCATATAGCAACTTTCTCATTTACTACACAAATGTACACGTGGCTTAAGGAATTTTGACTCTTTCTTATAATCATAAAAATAGAAAACTGTAAGATATGAATATTACACACCATAGAGGGTGTTACAAATTATATGGTTGGGTTATAAAATAGTTTGTGTTTTGTTTTACCTATGTTCGTTCTAGATGTATAAGTTCACCTACGCTTGTATACAGAGTGTCCTAAAATATGTGGACAAGAAGTGATTTTTTTTAATGCTTTAATTAATGCACATCGAACATAAGCACCTTTTAAGCCTAACGTTTAGGGTATCTTAGAATATTTTTGTTTGGTTCTGGTTAGACAGGCTGTAAAAATAAAAAGCACTATTTTATAAGGGATAAGCCATTCTCTGGTAAGCTAAATAATGCAGATGTTTTAAGAAGGCACCATTCTTAAAAGTTTTAACAAGTATTTATCAAATTACAAAAGACTTCTCAAAAAAATTATCGCACATGCACGATTTTTTGCATAAGCTTTAATACAAAAATAATTTTATTTAAATGCCCATATCTCTTTTGATAAATAATTTATTAAAACAATTAAAAAATGTTAAGGAATGGTTTAGCTCTAACTTTGGCGTATCCGTTATTTGCTGTTTTTCTACAGTTCATTCTACAGGGTAAATAAAAGTTAAAAAAAGACTAAATCATTTTTAGTCACCCTGTATGATGTGCTGATCAAATAAATGTTTTTGATTCAATTATACCCCCCACCTTATCCTCATATTGTTTTTACTTAATTTTAATTAATTTATTAATAATAATTTAAGCGGTGTTTTTAGGGGCTTATATCTTCGTAAAGGGGGGCTGTAAAACAAATATGAGCACTTGTTATAATATTTTTTTGTGTGATATGTAATTCCAGAAGATTGCACATATATCTTAGACCTGGAACACCTATGTAAACAAAGAGTACAAATATAAAGTAAAAAAGATTTAGTATTAAGCTTTTTTTCTTATTAAATACTGCATTTTTAAAGCAAAAATTTGGTTAAAAAAAAATTACTGTAACCACTAATTTAAATGTAATTTTTATTTCACTGCACTTTGTAATAGTTTCAAACAATTTGAAATAAAAAAGTTAGACAAGAAAGTTAATGTAATAGACAAGCACTTGTTTTATTACTGTAAGCTTTTCTCTTGGATAAAGCTGATAAGAATTTGAACAAACAGGTATTGATCTCCAAATGCATTGTAAAAAGTGGATAGTTTGCCGATTCAGCTCCATTTTCTTTTAGTAACATAATCTGATTTGCTCCCTTTAGGTTAAATAAGTGGATAAAGCTGTTTTTTCGATTTGGCTTATCAGATTATTTGTGCTTTTTTATTCGTATTTTATCAAAAAAATGTGTGACAAGTAATAATTTTACTTTACGATTTTATTATTATTATTACATTTAATGTCAAAGTTTTCCGAATATCCGAGAAAAACATAAAAATTTTGAATTTTAAAACCTAAATAATAGTAAGTTTTCATTTTTATTATTTTATTTCCATTTGTTCTTGACAACGGTGGCAGATTTGCCACCGAAACGTCAGATTTTTAATTATCTTTTTACTTGTTTAAATTTTTTGGTTTTTAGTACTTTTTAATTTAATTTTGGCGTGTACCCAAAGAAATACCATCCATTTTATTATGTGGTTTACGTTTTACCTTTAAATTACCTTTTAACAATATAATTTCCTTACAATTTAATTTTTTAATAACAATACAATAAAATATGTTTATACAAAATTATTTATTGGTATTTTTGTATTTACATCCACAATTTATACAAAACATATGAATTTGCTTTACATTTTTTACGCTTTTTATAAAGTAATTATAATAATAAATCAAAGTGAAAAAATCAGCAAGCCTAAATAAAAATACAAATTTGAAATAAGCATTTGTACAAAATTAACTAAAAAAGTAGCAAAGATAGGTTACGTAACCTAACCCATTTAATATTTTTTTGTTATTACGAAGTGTGTGCTTGTGACTTGCTCCTGCGGGTCTTCCTTGTCGATCCCAGGAGTAAAGCAGCGAGGAAGCGCGACCATAACTTGGATGGGTGACCGGGCCGTTGTCGGTTTTGAACAAACGGCACGCGGTGTTCTGCTCGGGCGTAATCGACCGAGCAGCAACCATCCAAGTTATGGAATAAATGGTGTGTAAATGAGAAGGAGTAGGGGCCAGGGTACAATAAGCCTTAAGGCTGCAGTGCACCACCTAGGGGGGCAACATTTGAAACCTGAGTGGGATGACCCCGAAAGGGTGGTAAAACCAATCAACCAACGAACCATCACGTAGTAAAAACTACCAATAGGAAATCCCATGTACATTTTAATACCTTTAAATACTGGCTTTCTTGATTTTACAAGAAAATTGTGTACGACTATTAAAAAGACGTTGAAAAGATAAGCTTACACACTAAACTTCCTTATTTTTAAATAAGCCAATTAAAAAGTATATAAAAAACTATTCGTAAAATCGTTACATACTTGATACATACCTTAATGATTCCACCAAAAATAAATAATTTTTCCTATCAATCTTTTATATGACGTTTTACTTTTTAATAGTTATTTGTTATTATTCATTTATTACTGGTGCTTGCTACATAGCGCGGACGTAGATTACTGGTAATTCAGAGTTTGTCGGTTTTCTGGCGTCAAAAGTGCGCGCAAATAGGTTTGTTAGTTTGGACGGATGTTTGGCGAATTGTTGCAAGTCTGGACGTGGCTTAAGGAAATTTAGGGTGTAAGCTAATTTTATCAATATAACAATAGTCCTTTCTAAATTATTAGTGGTGTGAGTCAATATTTAAAAGTATCATTTACATGAAATGTCCTGTCTGGCGAAGCACCACGTGGCAGAGGATGTACCTTTTTAAAAAACAACTGATATCGCTATTTAATTGCCTGCAGTGTAAAAATTATTTTTTGAGAACCCTGTACCATATTAAATTTGATATAACCTGGATATAATTTGTCAGTTTTTTTATAATGGTATAACAAAGTTATAGCACAAAGAGCTAAATGCGTTAAAATAAAACTAATTTAATTTCATCTCAATTAACCAGTTAATTTTTACGCCGCGCCGGCCGGTTAGAATTAAAATTCTGGCTAATAATTTATTATACCAAATTATATTACCCAAGAAATAGGTAAGTACCTAGACTTCCATTATTCAGTTAATTTTTCTCATCAGAATTTAAGGTTTTTTTTTATCAAAATTATTTATTATCTCCCTAACTGGAAGTGTTTTTTAACTTTTTTACATTACTAGTAATTGTTTGTCTTTGGCATTTTTCCTAGTTTAGGCATATGGGTTAAGAATCACCCCTTTATATTTTCTAATTTTCTATTTTTTTAAACTCTATGAAGGGCCCATGGAAATCAAAAGTGGAAGAAAGCCAAAGCCGTTTTGGTAACGTGGCACAAAATGCATGCGCGCATGGTAACATGGTGCAAGCGCAATATGTATTTTTCTTTTTTAAAATCGATTTTATTGTAAAGGTGCGCTTACTAGCGTATTGGACAAAAAAGTTATTATTACTCGTGCAATGTAGAAAACTTTTTAAATGCCGACCGCATTCGCCAAAGAATTGTAATTATGTAAAAGAATTTTAACAAATGTTGCGCTATCTAGCGCTTTTTGCAATACAAATTAATAAGTGTAGATATGCATGCATGCTAATTTTTCCGAATGTACGGTTAACGGACCTCCACGAAAAATTATTTGCTCATGACAAACGCCGTTTGGGTCCGTTGTTCAAACTTTTTAAACGTATTAAAAAAAATTATTTTATATGCGGTAACGGTAAAATTTAAGTTTGTACATTAGTGCATACTTATTTCGAAATGTAACATGTAAAGAAAGCTGAAAAACAGTAACAGAAACGCTCATTATCGCAAAATTTTTTTTTATGTAAACAAGTTTGCATATTTAAATATTATTTTAAATCACAAAATTTTCCCCATTAAGAAGAATTTATATATTTATTAGATCATGAAGAACTTTTTATAACAAATAACTTTTTTATAAAATTGATAATACTTTTTTGCATATTGTGAACACCCAGTATAACAAAAATGTTTACATTTTACCCAATGTATACATTTTACCCAATATTGAGATTTAAAAAAAAAAGACAAAAAGGGAAATAAGTACATATTTTAATTTTTAAAGGTAACCTAACATTGGGATAAAAATAGTTTGTGATATGTCAAGGTTTTAAAACATTAGAATTATAAACTAATAATAAAAAATTAAACAATTTTCCAAGCCACACTTAAACAGTAACAAGGTCGACCGTATTGAACATATTGAAAACATAGACCAACAAATTCTATATTTTAACACAACACAATTTGTAAAAGAGGGCAGTAGAAACCTGACTCCAAAAATACTGGGTGTTTCCATTGTCCACATAGTTTAGGGAAGGAAAGGGGGGTGTTTATTTTAAAAGTTATATACTGATAAAGTTGTATTTTTATTTGGTGCAAAATATAAGTATTTATTTATCTTTTTATATTTTTCAATACCTTATCCGAGTTACGCAACCCCGAAAACGTATTTGGTTAAAGAAAAATACTTTGTCACAATATGGTGCGAACTTAAGTAGATGATAAGATGTATAATATTCATCTCCCCTTAGAACCTTTTTGAAAGGGTCGCTCTTTATATTCTTTTAATAAATTTATTGTGCACTATTCTGCTCGTAGTTGTAAAATTGTGTAAAATAAAAAAATAAACAGTAAAAAAGCAATTCAATTATCGTTTTCGTTAATTACTGCCAAGGCGGTATAAAACTTTTAAATGTGCCACCATGAAATTATTCAATTAGCCTAATTGTTCCTGTCATAATAGAATTAAGAGCTTTTTAGGTAATTACATATTGTAGTGACAAAGGTTTGTCAAGAGAGAATAGCAGGCTTTCCTTAGATTAAATAAAAATTATGGCAATGCATCCTAATAATCCCTTTTATTTTATTACTTTGTTAAAGGTACTACAGCCTCGTTAACTACTTGGTATTACCAAGAAAAAGTGTAATGCAGGGTGTTTTTCAAGTCATTTAGACTTTTTAAGAGAGGTGGTTTTCTAAATAATTTTATAAAAATAAAATTGTTATGTAAAAATATCTTTACTTACACACATGTGTGTAATGTTGAAATTTCCGACATTTTTAAAGTGTTGAATGTGTCACTGTTATGAATTTTATTTGAACTTTTCTTGTGTAGGCTAAAAAAATAAAATAAAAGTAGTCCTAGGACCCATCGCAAAAATTAAAAAACTTGCCAACTTTACATCATGTCTGATGTTAAGACATCTTTATGACACCTCTATCCGAGATAAATATCTGGTGACTTAATTATTTTACAAATTTAAAAGCAGTTTGTAAGAAACACCTTTTAAAAAAAAACAAACAGAAAATAAAAACAAAACAAAGATAAATAAAAACACAGGGTTGAATATAAAATAGTGTTAAAAAAATAATCAAAGTGTCAAACGGTTCAAAGCAGATGTGACCAGTCTTAACGAAGACAAAACATATCTCGCCGTATCTGCGACCGAACATTAAAAAGCAATAAAACCAACCTAATGTCGACCTATGGATTTAAATAAGAGTGAACCATAATGGGGCATAAGCATTGTTGCAAAGTTGTTCATAAACTTTTTCCATCCAGTTTTTTTTTTGTAAAATATTTTAAAGAGTAAAAAAATTGAAAATACATTTATAATATTATTTATTTATTGCATAAAGAGGTCTACAAATTTACGTAAATATAGAATACAAGAATTGCCTTATTGCAATATATGTATGTGTGTAATCGTCTTGGGTTTAATTAAGGAATTAAAAAAAGGCGTTGCTTACCAAAACTAACCATTTTTAAGAGTGTTTTATTCTTAGGTTTAATTAAGTAACTACCCTTAGTAGCCTTTTCTGATTCTAAGAAATATCTTTAAGAGTCCAACCATATTTTGGCAACAGTGCGTCTTAAAAATGTATTCTAGATCAACCAGGTAGAAAAATGGGGGTTTGAAAAATTCTGTTGTTAATACGCCGATTTTATTATCGATCGCAGATAAGCCGGTCGCTATTGGGCCGACACCTTTTGATCGGACGCAGAGACTTCGTTATTTTTAAGCGACCACTAGGATATTTATTAATTATATATTTTTTGCTGTCATATGCCCAAAGAACTTCAAATTTTATTAATAAAAAGTTATATTCCCGCAACGAAAAATAGTTACCTAGGCGCTACGCGCCATGGTGGTCCATCATTATCTCTCGACAATAATTAAACACCGTCCACCTAGGTAGATAATGTACTATTATTTTTTAAAGGAAAGGTGGTATTTTTTTTACGTTTATGTGCTTAAATATAAAAAAAATACTTTATTGACGGTTTTTGGCATAGGGACTACTGTAATAAAAACATAAAGGCATCACTAAGTTTTTTGCTGTACCTACTTTTTATTTAATATTTAACATAATATGCCCCTTGCAATTTTTAAGTTGCAGCACATAAAAAAAGATATTTAAAAAAATAAATAAAAACTGATGCAAAAGGGCATAATTAATTCGACACACCTACACAAGGCAAAATTATTATTAGTATGGGATCTCTGGACCATTTTTCTAAGTCATTTCTAACAAGCTTATTTTTCGTAAGAAGCTTTATTTTCAAGGGACGACCAACTTTTTTCCTTACAACAATTTTCGTTGGTGGTAGCATACAGAGGTAGCAGAGATTAAATATATTGGTTTGATAAATATTAAAAACCAAGATGACATTCCTCGCAATTTGTAGGATAATGTGGGTGTTGAATTATATAAATATGATTTAATTCAACAGAAAAAATCAGCTGGTTAATAGTTATTTTTACGACAACGTTAACCATACATGTTGTTGGTAGAGGAATCTTTGATGTAACTTTACATTTTGTAGGACAAATATTTTTTGATTTATTTAAATACTTATCTTATAAAATTAACAGAGAAAATCCCTGTTTGTAATAAATTTTTGTTATCTGTCGCAGATAAGCCGGTCCCTGTTGGGCGGTCACCAGGATATACCATAATAATTCGACACACCTACACAAGGCAAAATTATTATTAGTATGGGATCTCTGGACCATTTTTATAAGTCATTTCTAAGAAGCAAATTTTTCGTGAGAAGCTTTATTTTGTAGGGACGACCAACTTTTTTCCTTACAACAATTTTCGTTGGTGGTAGCATACAGAGGTAGCAGAGATTAAATATGCTGGTTTGATAAAAATATTAAAAAACTAAGATGACATTCCTCGCAATTTGTAGGACAATGTGGGTGTTAAATTATATAAATATGATTTTATTCAACAAAAAAATTAGCTGGTTAATAGTTATTTTTCACGACATCGTTAACCATACATGTTGGTGGTAGGGGAATCTTTGATAAAACCTTACATTTTGTAGGACAAATATTTTTCGATTTATTTAGATAATTATTTTAAAAATTAACAGAGAAAATCCCTGTTTGTAATAAATTTTTGATATCTGTAAAATCAACACATTTAATTCTGCTACCCTGGTAAGCCACCACTAACGAAAGTTGTTATAAGGAAAAAAGTTTGGCGTCTTGTCAAAATGAGGCTACTCACGAAAAATTAGCTTGTTAGTAATATAGAAAAATGGTCCACGGATCCCCAGCTATAATTATTTTTGTAACCAAAATTGGTGTGAATAATGACGTCTTTCCTAATTTATGCATTATAAATTTCCTCCTTATTTTGCATTCATTTTTAAAGAGCACCTTTATGCATTCACAATGCGTTTTAATAAAAAGTCCTTGTCTAAAAAGGATAACTATTTAAAAAATGATAATTAGACACGAAAATGCCAAATTTTCAACTTGTTTTACTCCTTTTTAAATAATAGTCACTAAAAATTTGCTATTGTATTTTTAATTATCACCAAGGTTAATTTGCATCCAATCGTGGCCACCCGAATGCAAACTTAAAAATCACTTTTAAAAATTAAGTAGGCCTTAAAAAATTTTAAATATCATAATCTGATTTTAATCTTATTTAAGTAAATTGTTTTAGGAATACACAAAAGGTAAATTTTGCAGTTTTGCAGTAAGAATAAAGAAGGAAGGGAACTAGTCACAAATATTTAAAAAAAGGAAAACATCTTACATTGGCCATATCATGAGAAACGAAAAGTACATTTTACTACAACTAATATTGGAAGGCAAAATAAAAGGTAAAAGGGGAGTGGGCTGAAAACAGATGTCTTGAACAAGAAACATACGTCATTGAACTGGGCTAACATCAATAGAAGAATTAATAGGTGCAGCCAGAGACAGAAAAAGATTAAAACATGTGGTCGCCAACATCCAATAAGTGGATGGGCACCTAAACGAGAAAATTTGCAGAGAGTACCATTTATAAATTTAAAATAAAAGTCAATTTGGTTAAACCGAAAGTAACTGGAAAGTCTAAAATATGCAATCACTACTCCTCTTCTCATACCATTTACGTATACCAAGTCTCATTAGGATAAGTTAATTATTCTAGGAGTTATAGCCTGTCTAATAAATTTGTTGATACCCAGTAAACAGAGTGCTTTAAAACAAATGTAAAAACTGAAGGCAAAAAATTAATGTTTAAATAAATGGCAATTTATTGTACAAACGGTGGGTAAAAAGTAAAATATTTAACGTATATCGCTGTACAAAAATGCATTTTTAAAATTAAAAAAATAAGCTATAGTAATAAAAACAGTGGGAATAAAATTTTATAAAAATATTACCCATAAAATTACTTTGTGTTAACAAGATTTAACGAAAAACTTACTTAACAATTTAAAAAATGGATTGTCTGGTCTCTTAACTTTGTTTTTACTAATTTTGGTATTACTTTCAAAAAACTTACGGTTTGCCATCTTTGTACCGCGACTTTTTCTTAACGGTTGACTTTTAATCCTATGTTTCTTTCCCATAAACTACTCTTTATTTTAAACAGGTATTATACAATAATTTTTCCCTTTAGTTTGTAAAAGTTGTTTTAAAGCTTTCTATTTAATATAAATACAAAACGCTAATTTCAGTTTAAGTTTTTACCAAAAAAAAAACATTTATAAACACTAAATGTTCCAATCTCGCAGAGTAAAGATCCCTGAAGATGCCTCGTGCACTCAATGGCGAAACGTTGGTCTACGATTTAAATTTGACGCGATTCAAACCCGAGAATCACGATTCCTTACTGGACAAGGCCGTAAAAGCTTCCCTTTCATGTTTTTTTTTCAATTTTTCACAGAAAAAAGAAGTTTTTTGTTTAACTTTGCTAGTTTAAGTTTATACAAGTTTTTAAATAACAACAATTTAAACATTTAAACCTGCTTGTTTATGTTTCCTCTAAAACATTTGTAACTTTTTTAACACGCTTTTATTAACTTGGTTGTAACCATCTATCTATCAATCTATCTATCTGGCTGCTCTATGTAACGGAATCTTTGAGCCTAATTTTAACCAACTTCCAGCTATTCGATTTCTTTGAAACTTTGCACACGTATTAAGGAAACATGACAATGCAATAATCTGCAAACAGTATCCCGTTATCTTTTTTGATCGCCAGGAAAAAAATTCCATTATATTATAAAAACAACACCTAGGTTGCCATCTGTTGGCAACATTTCAAACTTTGCTATTAAATGAAGAAGAAATTTTTTAGTGGGTTGCAATATGTTGGCAACGGTCCAAACATTGCCTGATTGCCATCTGTTGGCAAAATTTCAAACTTTGCTACTTAATGAAGAAGAAATTTTTTAGTGAGTTGCAATCTGTTGGAAATTTTTTTTCGCCATTTTGTCAAGAGTAGCAGAAACTAAAAATGAAAATAATCAATAGTTTAAAAAACTAAAAACACGCTTTTATATGCAACCGAACTAAAAATTAGAAAAATAATTCTTTTTCATTAAAAAAATATTGTCATTTCATAGTAAAAAGCGTGGGGTGATAAATATATTAAATGTTATAATTATTATATTTGCAAATATCTATGATGGAAAAGCTATGAAAAATAGTAAAATGCACCCCACGCTTTTTACTATGAAATGACAATATTTTTTTTAATGAAAAATTATTTTCTAATTTTTAGTTCGGTTGCATATAAAAGCGTGTTTTTTTAGTTTTTTTAAACTATTAATTATTTTAACTTGGGTTGTAACTATCCATCTGTCTATCTATCTATGTAACGGAATCTTGAGCCTAATTTTTACCAACTTCCAGCTATTCGATTTCTTTGAAACTTTGCACACGTATTAAGGACCCATGACAATGCAATAATCTGCAAACAGTATCCCGTTATCCTGGTTAGGATCGCTAGGATAAAAAAATCCTTTTATATTATAAAAACAACACCTGTGTTGCCATCTTTGGCAACATCCCAAACTTTTCTCAGGAACTTTAGCTACTCTTGACAAAATGGCGAAGGAATTTTTAGTGAATAAACTGGAGCATTTTTACATACATACATACATACATGCATATCGAACTATGAAATGAAAAATAAATAATAGTTTCAAAAAACTAAAAAACACGCTTTTATATGCAACCGAACTAAAGATTAGAAAATAATTTTTCATTAAAAAAATATTGTCACTTCAGAGTAAAAAGCGTGGTGCATTTTACTATTTTTTCCCATAACTTTTCCCTCATAGATATTGGCAAATATAATAATTATAACATTTAATCATATTAAGCACCCCACGCTTTTTTACTCTGAAGTGACAATATTTTTTTTAATGAAAATTATTTTCTAATTTTTTAGTTCGGTTGCATATAAAAGCGTGTTTTTTTAGTTTTTTTTTAAACTATTATTTATTAACATTCAATTTCTCCTCCTAAATTAATTTTCTTTCCATCAAACCCACACGTAATTCATGCATACCAAGTTAGAGAAACTTATTTAAAAGGCAGGTGATGCCAAACATCACCTATGTATTTTATACGGAAAATAATAGATTACGTGACATTGTACCTAATATTAAAGTTGATATTTGTAATAAAAATGTAAATTATAAGAGAATAAAGTTATAGTATATTACATAACAAGTGTTGAAAGTGATATATTTTACACGAGTGTACCACGAGTGTGAAAACTACTTTGACACGAGTCATGTACAATATTTTTCCCACGACCAAAAAATATTTATTATTAATCTTAAATTATTTTTGGTGCCAAAAACGGTTTTCTGGTTTCAAAATATCCCGTTTTAAATTAATTATAACCCAACAAAACTTGCGAGATCGGGGAGTGACTAGGGGTGCTGGGCCGGGGGTACCTTACAGAATTACATGCACTGTTATGTCTTTAATTAAGTGTTTCATGGTAAAATTACGTGAAAACACCTTTATCACGGGACACAAACACTAAATAAATATACATTTTTAAATCATAATTAATATTTGATATAAATATGTGCGGTTATGTAGACATATAACCTCACTTTCAAAGGGATGAAAAACAGTAGTCGATATGCTGAAATCGACGTTGCAACATTAAAAAGTTATCTTGTAGGATTTTATAGCCAATAGGTGTTTAGTATATTTTATATTTATCTCAAATTTTAAATAAGTTTCAATTTTGAGATAGTTTTTCGATCTATCGACACGCTATCGATATTCAGGACATATACGTTTAATGAGTTGCGTGTTGAAAAGTAGATTTTAACACTCGTGTGATATTAATCGTTTTCTAAATGATTGGGAAGTGCGTTTTCGGTCATTTTCGTGTGTGGTCGTGGAAACAAAATGAAGCTCCTGACAAGTACTTCAGAACCCTAGAATATAAATCAAATACCATTACCTATTACAAAATGGCGGGTACTTCATAAAGTTACCTAAATACCTGATTTGGATAACCCTATTTCCGTAACTAATAAAGTTAGATGTACTTAATGTGTACTCGTTAGAGCTTTAAAATGATGTGCCATAAGACCCCCTTTTATTTTTTTTTCTAAGTTGGCGTCCATCCGCCATCTTGATTATTCCAACTATTATTTTAACGTCAAGAAGTGGTTTGTATTCTTCCATTAGTTAAACCCAAATTTTATATTTAAAAAAGGTACAGAAGTTAGCAGAGGGCGGGACTATTAGGGTCCACATTGTTTAAACTTTTTAAATATTTTTATAACATTCCGTACCACCCTGTATAATTAAAAATATGTACATAGGTCCCAATGTTAAACCCGTAATTTAAATATTCCATCACAGCCCTCTTATCCTTTTTACTTTAAAGTCGACGTAAAATTGAATTATTCACACTTCAAGTTCTACTTCACCAGTAAGTGGAATGTAAAATTGCACAGCACAAATTTATGTTAATTCAGTAACCTTTTATTAAAAAGTTTTGGTCCTTTTTTAAAAGTATTTAAGTAAAAGGTTCACATTACTAAACTATCAAAATATTCAGTTCTTGTGTTTGAACTATAAAAATAACTTATTTTAGCATCTCTTTAAAAATGTATCTAGGTAAATATTATTTAAAAATTAGAATCGAGTGTAAAATTCATAAATATTTTTTAGGGTGGGGAGTTGTGAAGTAACCAAAAAATATATTACCTATACAGGGTTATTTTAAGGTTAATATTTTCTTTTAACACTGTATAGAATGCAAGAAAAAGGACCGTTTTTTAAATAAAATTAGGGCAAAAAATGCTTAGTTTTCGAAATACAGGGTATAAAAGTAAAAAAATGTTGCTGCTGAATAGCAGCAGCACTTTATGTAAGTAAATACTCGCACTTGTAAGCAAATGCTCATACATTATGATCAATACCTTTTACTTATAAGCAAAAGCATTTGCTTCTTTTTTAATTCATATGGCTTATTGAAAAAGAATCTAAGCATATTTAAGCCATATTTTTTATTGTCAACAATTCAAAAAACAATTTAAACTTTATTTAAAAATGACGTTTTTATAATTGTGGTCAACAAAAATTTAATGTTTTTATGCTAATATGATGCTACATTATAGCTAAGAATTTTTAACCTCACTTTTCCAGGTCGCAATGCTGCGGGGGCGAAAAATTGTAAAATAAAAGAGCGGACATCTTTGAAATAGATAGATAGATAAATAGATAGATAGATGGATAGATAGATAAGTTTTTATTTATTCCATAATTATTTCACAGGAACATAGGACACGTCCTTTTTGCATTTTAAAAAGTATTTACGAAGGCAAAGCACGGTGGAATACTTGACTAAAGGACTAAGTAATGTATTGTGAAAAAGGGGACTTTTATGGCTTATTGAAAAAAGAATCTAAGCATTATTTAAGCCATATTTTTTATTGTCAACAATTTAAAAAAACAATTTAAACCTTATTTAAAAATGACGTTTTTATAATTGTGGTCATCAAAAAATTTAATGTTTTTATGCTGATATGATGCTACATTATACCTAAGAATTTTTAATCTCACTTTTCGTGTTGCTTGACGCAATTCGCAAGAGGCTTGATTTTTCTGGTTTTTAATTATTTTTTCTTTTATTATTTAATTTAAGAATAAATATTTTGGAAATTTGTAACATTCACAATACAACGGCTACCAGATTACTTGTTATCTGTCTCTTTTTCTTTTCGGGCGGTCACACTTTTTGCAGCCTTCTTCGACAACACTATTAATTTTTAAAAAATTAGGTTGTCTGCACGTGGGGGTTAATTTGACCCCCCGCCCCCTTAATGTTTCATTTTCGAGCAATATGTATATCGAGTGGCGATAGGTTCAGGGAGTCAGAAACAGATATTTATTATTTGTCCCCTGACAAAAAGACACCAACACAAATTTTTGTGTGAAGTATAAGTAAACATCATACTGGGTTAGTAAAAGGTATATAAAAGGTATCGAGTATACAAAATTGAATAGTAATATCGGCACCGTTGCCAGATTTCCCTGTTTTAGGCTACACATATCTTTTCCATTCTTTTAAATGGAATGGCCCTTTTTTTATTGCAAAAATTACGCAGGTTAAATTTAATAGGTCTACTAATTTTAAAAATTCTATTTTTACTAGCTGCTTAGATATGACAACACCACATTTGAGGTAAAAAGTTCAGATGGGCTCAAATATCTTCAAAACCACCCCAGCTGCGATTACAAATTTTGGCATTTCAGGGTTTTTGGGTGAGTAGAATGAAATAGTGATGTCATTGTTGCCAGATTTTTCAGTTTTGCGTTACATGTAATATTTTTGTATTATAAATAAAATGCCCAATTTATTTTAATTGCAATAAAAGAAGCGTGCCAACTTTAGTAAGATCAAATTTTCAAAATTTATACTTTACTAGTTACCGAAATATGACAACATGGCAATTCTATTAAAATTTGGCAACAATGCTGATATCACTGATTAATTAGGCATGCCAAAAAACATCTAAATAACAAATTTTGTAAACATAACTTTAGAGGTTTTAAAGATATTTAGGTCCTAAATTACTTTTTGCGGAAAGTGTAGTGTATCATATCTCAACAACTAATAAAGACATAATTTTGAGAATTTAGAGCCTTACTAAATTTGATCCGTCCAATTTATTGCAATAGAAGTAAATAAGGCATTCCATTTAAAAACTAAAATAAATACGTGTAGCACAAGACCTGGAAATCTGACAACACTCCCTCTCCATTTGGTACTGTAAATATTTTAAGTATTATTTTTCAAGAATTACGTAGTTTTAGTTTAATTTTAAGTTTTCCAGGCAAAATCTAAAAAAATCTGTTAGAAGTAGGTAAGTGTAATGAAAAAGATTATACATTTTTTTTTAATTATTAAGGGTTCAACTACGATAACTATTTTTGTGCTCATATAAATTATTTTAATTTACTTATGTTAACTTGGCTGAAGTATACTTATAAATAATAAAATTCATTTTTTTGCATGCCGTCCCATAATCAGCTTTTAAAAATAATGACAGTGACTTCAATGAAAATGACATTAAAATGTTTTAATACAAACAAGTATTTTTTTTATATGCAACTTTTTAATTTAATTATATTACATACATTAAAAGAAAATGATTTTAACTAAAAAAAAACTCAAGAGAAAAAGTGATTATTGGATGTATACGGTTGGGGGCATATTTGACCCCTACGCGCCCACTTACGTAATAAAAAGGCACGCGCCTACTTAAGAGCTGAAACGAAAAAAAAATCTTATATTATGGACTATATTTAAACTTGAAAATTAAGGCAAATTGTTTCTTTGTCAAAAATTATTCGTACCTATTTTATTGTTAAAATCAGATTTTTATAGGGGCTGACATGTTTAGGGGAGTTTTTGTTTTTAAATTGACACCCTGTAATAAAAAAAAATAAAAATAATAACAAATATAATTCCTAAAATATGAATATGGTACAGGGATCAGTTATATTAAATACCCATATTTGCAATTAGGTGTGTAATTAGTAAAATTCCTAATTTAATTACAAAGGATGTGGCATGAAAGGGAAAAGCCATGGCCCCGATGGCGTTCCCATATGATCGCCCCTAATATGGCATCTACAGGGTGGCCCACCATATTCGATACGGTCTGTAGCTGGATAACCATGGGGTTTTAAAAAAGTAAATACTGAAACATATACAGGTCGGATAAGGCCACAGTATAAAATTATTTTACTTTATACAGGATGTCTCAAAAAGGTGTGTCGTATCAAAGTTATATTTTTTAAAATGGAACACCCTATATTTTATGACCGTTTTAGATTCAACATAAAAAAATAATTTAAGTTTCTTAATAGTACCAAGTGTCTTATTTTATTCGTTTTTGTGATATTTGATGCTATGTCACAGCCAACTTTAATTTATATAAACATTTGGACTAAAAATTAGTAAAAACAGATTTTACTAAAAAAGCACAAAAGATAGGTATAGGCAACCTATACACCATTTGAAAGAGTATTTTATTTGTCATCATGTGACGTGAAAAATACAGGGTGTTCCATTTAAAATAAGAGAGATATGGCTATTTTATTTTCTGAAAAATTGAAATTATTTTTTGATCACCCTGTACAATATATGATCTTGGTTTGACCTACGTGATACTATGATATGACAGACTTTTTCTAATCTTGTTACACATTTTAAAGTTTAAAGTTTTAAAAGTGTTAAAGTAAAATCAATTTAATTTTACCTCTGCATTTTTCAAAAAATCTAATATCACAAAAACAAATAAAATTAGACACTTAGTACTATAGACAAACTTGAGTTATTTTTTAAAGTAGAATCTAAAACCGTCATGAAATATAGGGTGTTCTATTTAAAAAATATAACTTTGATACGTCACACTTTTTGAGACACCCTGTAAAGACTAAAATAATTTTATACTGTGTTCTTATCCGACCTGTATATGTTCCAGTATTTACTTTTTTAAAAACCCCATGGTTATCCAGCTACAGACCGTGTCGAATATGGTGGGCCACCCTGTAGATAGAAATCCCATCATTATCTGTAGCAGACTAAAACAAAAATAAATAATTTACTACCTTTAATTTCCATTTTAAAGTTTACTAATTACGCTCCAAAACAATTAGTGTCGAAGTCACACAATAAATCAATAAATAATGATTTATTATTTATTCACAGCTTGTAAAAAAAATTGAAATGGAATAAATGATTTATTAGGTTATACTATGTTTGTAATGCTCCAACCATTGTTCTTTATCTAATTACAATAATTATTTGCAGAATTTAACTTGAGTTATGTTTCTTTCTGGAAACAATTTAAATAGTTTGTAGTGTTAAAAATAACATTTACAACATAGGTAGTTTTAATAGTAACACTCTATTTAATTATTTTAAAAATTAACCACAATAATAGGTATTTATAAAAGCATGCCTAATAAATTTACAGGAAAAAAACTATACAGGGCAGGGACCATGCCTACCAGGTGGTGCAAGGCACCAGGTCGCAATGCTGCGGGGGCGAAAAATTGTAAAATAAAGGGCGGACATCTTTGAAATAAAGAGCGGGTATGTAGAAGATGAAGTTTTTGAATTTTAAAGTGTAATTTTAAAGTAAGGGTTCTTTTTGCATTTTAGAGAGTATTTACGAATGCAAGAAGCACTGTGGAATACTTAAATAGAGGGACTGTGTAATATATTGTGAAAAAGGGGAATTGTTTTTGCTCTTCATAAATTTATATACCTTAAGTTACATTTATTTCTAGTGGCAGCCAATATTTTTTGCCCTAGTGCCCAAGTCACCCTAGGATCGGCACTGCTATCTTTCATATGTAAAAATAAGGAAAAGGATAGCAGTTGTAATGAGTATTTTTAACTGGTCGATAATATTGATTTAGGTAATAATTTTAGTATAGATGTCGTTGGGTATGATCTACACTTCTACCAAAGTTTTGTTAAATTAAGTTTGTCTCTTTAAAAAACAAGTAAAAGAGGGGGTTTTATTTAAAAAAGTAAAGTAAAAAACAGTGGCTATTCTATCACGAATGTGTTTGTTTTTAGTAAATCCATTGGTACTGTGTGAAGTTGTTGAAGCAATTGGGAATATCAATCGGCTCAGAAAATTTTTAACAATGGATACATTTTTTTCACCAGGGAGACATAGTATCGAGCGCGAAAATAAATACATGGTGAAGAAACAAACGGCGGACATTTTGGCATATGCCCTATTAAAAGGTAAAATCAAGCCCTTACGTATCTATTTACCAATTTTAAATAAAACTTTATGTATAAGTAATACAGTTTTTGATTCTGCATAAGATTCTTAGAAAATTAAGTTTCATATTATTTAATTGGGATAAATTTTTTGTTTTACTTGTTCCACTTTAACTGAGTTCTTATATTGTTTTGCAAAGTATTAATTTAATGTGTTTAAAATATGGAAATTAAATAAAAATTAGAAAAATAAGAGTAAGCATTATTAATAAGAAGTCAATTTGTAAAAAGTTGCTTATTCATAAAAGTTTTAGTTTTTAGATATTGTCAACTTTTCAACTATTTTTGTATCGCTGTTAAGCTGCAGATTTGAATGTAGCGTCCTAGCGTATTCTTAATGAATATTATTTATTCTACGTCTGCCCTGGCTACATTCCAAATTTCGTCTTTCTAGGTCATCTAAAAATGAGTTGGGTTTTAATCTATATGATCAGTCAGGTCAGTCAGTTGGTTGAAAATTGACGACTTTTCGACCTTCATATCCTTTATAACCGATTAGAGCTAGCTGCATGACATTTGGGCTTCTAGTTGTTTTTATAGGTATAAATAAACACACGGCTAGTTTAATGTGTCGAGGGTCAAAAGTGACACCAAGTAGTTTGTGTAATATTACATTTAGCGCACCTAAACTTGGCATGTCTAGATGTCTAGATCGATAAAACATTAGTATAAACTGTAATAATACATTTTCTTTAACCTGCTCGTTAATTATAAAGTTAATGGAAAATTAAATAGAGTATTACACTTTAAGTTAAATGTTCCTTTAAAGCCACTTTAATTAATCGGAAGAGTAATTTTTAAATTAATCTCTGCCAAGAAAACTCACTGCAGACAATTTATAATGGGTTATTATTGGAATCCAATGCTTCCGCACAATCTTTCGTAGCGAATTAGTTTAGTTAATACTTTACTTTTAGGGAATCTAATAAAACGTCGCACAGAGCAGCGATCTATGCGACGTTAAAAACCTATTTTTTGTTTTTTAAGCATAATAGTCCCAGAGCTAGTAAACCCTTTAAGTAACGTTGGGAAATTTGTATAGTGATGAGTCATAGTACTCTAAGTACGACAATATCTTTAAAAGAGCTTTAAGAAAATACTACATGAGGTATATCTAATCCTTATTAGTTTTGGAAATATGGTCATCCAAATCAGCTTATCTTTCAGTGTGCCTGGCAGGTACTTGGTGCTCAAAAACGCCTGTCTCCTTTTCAAACCCTACTATGAATGAACTAAATACTAGAAAAAAATTTTAAGCTCACAGCCGCGATTTTTTTTTATACATTTTTTTAACTATCAAAAATGTACAGGATGATGATTGTCGTACTTAGCATGCTATGACTCATCACTATACAAATTTCTAGCGGTACATGACTAATCACTATACAAATTTCTAGCGTTACATGACTCATCACTATACAAATTTCTCAGCCTTACAGGTCCAACGTTACTAGAAGGGTTTACTAGCTCTTCACTATAAGCTCCATTTTTTGTAAAATGATGGTAAATTGACCAGAAAAATCATAACATAAAATTAAAGGTTTGTATGTCCTATATTATTATAATTTTTCGCATTAAATTAAGGACAAATTGCAGGTAGTATATTAACAGTTTTAGCTGTTGCAACTTTACGTAAATTGCAAAAATTTGTGCAAAAATAGTGTGTTTATCAATCTTTAATAATAAGGACAACAAATACAGGTGTATTTCTTAATAAATGCATTTAAAGGTCTGATTATTTGATGTCCATGATATTTTTCATTGAAAGAAAATTTTGTAGCAAAATTACTGTAGCATATGCAAGCCTACCAAAAACGACAAACTCGTTTTTACTCTGCAGAACTTAAAGCAATGAAGTTCTTCTTAAAGCTTGAGGTTTGGCAATAGAACAAGAAACATTATAGAAAATTTAAATTAGGGAGAACAGTGTGGCAATTCGGTCAAACAGCTGATAAAAAGGGGAATTTACATTCAATTTGGCAAAGAATATTTACATAAATTACCTGATTAGTTATTAAATTCTATGATAAATAATAGGCATCATTGTCTGACAACCTAAATATCACAAAGCAGGATAATAGTCAGTATTTCGAGAAACTTTATATATAGCCATAAAGCTTAAGTTCTTCGTTATTTTGACTTGAACTGCAGATAAACCAAAACTAACTTCGCACATTATGCTTCATTGTTGAATTTTAACGAAATCCATGATGGCAACTACTCAAACGCTTAACACTAGTTGTAGACTAACTATTTTCTTATTCTTTGTTACATTCATTCCCTAAATCATAAAAATTATTAAAAAAATAGAATATTAAACTGCAACAACAGTAAGCAAAACTTGATTATGAAACATCATTATGTTCTAAGTTTGCAACTGCAACGTCGCTAAGTCGCTTAATTTTAGTTTTCAAAACATAAGTACAACCGCTAGATACATTTGCTATTTAAGACCCTGATATACCAAAAAATTACCTAATCTCTGTTAAATTTACAAATAATTTTATAGTTTTTTTATGAACTGTGGTAATAAAATGTGTTTGAGCCTTATGGGTTTTGTGGACTGTAACTGTTCCCACTTTGGCACAATGTTTAAAATTTCTACATTTAAAATATTGATATTGACAGGCTGGGCTAAAAGCGCCGCTTTCATATATGGCGGTAGGAATATTCGTGGTAGACTTGTCAAAAGAAACCTCCCTAAAACGCTTTTAAAAGTGTTCTTATTATGAAGTCCATTTCGTTACTGGCCCAGGGATTATTAAAATACAAAGTAGGCTAGATACATTTTACTGATTAAGCTAAAATTTTATATTTTTCTGCATTGCCAAAAATGTTTTTTTTTCGATTACTTCTGACTTTTAAGTTATTGGAATTGTTAAAATTGGATTTTTTCATAAATTTTTGCTTTAGTTTACTAATCACATCCCTTGGACCCGAAAAACACGTAGATCCAGAGGCGGTCGTGGGGGGACCATGGGGGTCATGGCCTCCACCTTTGATGCCATATCCTTTGTAACCAATATATTTTTACATACATAATTGCAAATATGGGCATTAATGATGATATGGCCCCTCCCAGGGTCGAGCCGAGGGGTAAGGGTGAGTGGAATAGAAAAGTGTAACTTTTTTTTGTTCTTAAAAAAGAAATGTGGGAAGGGAGGAAAAAGAAATGAATCAAGTCTTAAGAAATATAAAAATAGAATAAAAACAGGTGAGGACCGAATAACAAGAGGTGAGGACCTTTTTCTTGCACTTTAAAATATTTTTTTTTTTTAAAGGCGGGCAAAATTTTTTGCACTTTTTCTCGAGCCGGCCCTGTGCTCCCCTCTTGGAAAGTTTATATGACCGCCCCTGCGTAGAGTAATGTACAGGGTGTCCAAATTTCGTTGCAATTGCAGGGTATTTAGATATTAATAAAAATAAAGGCTTGCCGTTTTTGCAAACTGTTGGGATATTTTAATGAAACGAAAGATGACACTAAAAGTTTTTTTATGGCTCTCTTAGTTTTTGACATAAAAGGCAATTTTTTTGTTTCATTTTTAGCTCTTCCGTATTTCAGTTGTCTGGTAACTAACAACTTAACTAAAAACGCATATAAGTAGATATTTTTACGTAGAAGCCAGTGATGTAGTTTATTTTTTAAGTTTTTGATTATCTGTTGTTTTTGGCGCCCCTAGCTTTGTTATATCTGTCAAAATAAAAAAGTTATAATGTAAAAAAATTTCAGTTTTAGGTAAAACGCCCTCTGGCGGTATTTAAAAAAGTACTTTTGTCTTTAATCTGCAAAGCTCGATTTGTGTGCCAAATATCAAGTGGATTGGTTAAAAAATAAATGCAATATGGTGAAAAAAACCAAAATAAAAATTGAAATTTGACGGCTTGTAACTCTAAAACGAATGACATTTTGAAAAAAAATATATGAAGCTCTACCCTTATTTTGTTAAGTAGAATCACCCCCTTAAGTTTCGTAATCGATTTTTGAATCACCCTGTATAAAACTACAATAACTTGCTTTAAGGTATTTTTGCTTAATTTACATAGGAAGAATAATTAAATGAGTAAAAGTTAAAAAAAATAAAAACTCTCTTGTTTTAAGACGGTTAAAAAGGCTTATTTTCAGTAACTTCGTTTTCTAACGAACTTGTATCGCTTCACAAAATCTCATCAATAAAGCATTAAACCATTCGCTTCGGTTATAACACTTAAATTATTTATGATGCAAACGCAGAGTACAATGAAAGCCTTGACCAGATTATATCAAAGCACAGCAATAAATAATTTAAAAGACTCACTATTTTTAACGCACTGCTTTGCTAATCTCTGTTTAAACATATACAGACCCATTTCAGTGTTGCCTTGCTTATCTAAAATTTATGAGACCATTCTAAAAGACCAAATTACAGAACATTTTGAAGCCCATATGTTGTTCGCGATGGAACAGTATGGTTTTAGAAAAAGTAAAAGCACGATTGATGCTATAAACAAGTTAATCGATTTTATAGTGGACGGCATGGAGAATGGTTGTTACATGGGCCTTGTTATGTGTGATATCAGTAAGGCATTTGATACAGTCAATTTTAAAATCCTTTTAAGTAAATTGAAACATTACGGCTTTGATAATGATAGCTTATTGCTTATAGAATCGTACTTAGAAAATCGCGAGCAGTTTGTGTCTGTTAATGGGGTATCCTCCGTTAAGGGTGTTATTACTCAGGGAGTGCCACAGGGGTCTGTCCTTGGCCCAGTACTCTTCCTTCTTTATATAAATGAGTTGGGAGATGCGGTGCCTGGGGCAGACCTGGTGCTCTTTGCGGATGACACTACTCTTATACTGTCAAACAGCGACCTTAACTTACTAAAACAAGATCTTTCCGATTCACAGGAAAAAATAACGGGTTGGTTTACCCAAAATGCACTGATTTTAAATGATAATAAAACCAAACATGTGTTTTTTCTCATAGACCACTTGCAGATGAGGTTATCTCATCTCAAGAGAGATTTCTTGGCATATATTTAGATTCAAAATTGTCCTGGGAGGGTCACATGGATTTTCTGGCTACCAAGCTTACAAAGAACATATATGTCATGCGCTCTCTGTCAGCACAGGTGTCAGTTGACATCTTAAAAACAAGCTACTATGCTTTATTTGATTCAAATATAAATTATGGTCTCTTATGCTGGGGACATTCTTCCCACACAGAGCGCATTTTTGGTCTTCAGAGAAGGGTGATTCGTATAATGTTGGGCTTGCGCTTTAGAGATGATGTAAGGGATAAATTTAGGGAGTTGGGTATACTAACAGTTCCTTGTATGTACTTTTTGCAGTGCCTAAAGTATGTCAAGGCAAACCTCAACGGCTATACTACAAATGCAAATTACCATTCTTACAACACAAGAAACCAGGAAAACCTGCGACCAAAACATCTCAGGTTGCAATCAAGCCGAAACGGTATAAATTATTATGGCATAAAACTTTTCAATGCACTCCCTCAAGTTATTAGGGCATTACCACAGAATCGATTTCTAAAAGAGATGAAAATCATTTTAAAAGAAAATGCTTTTTACAATATAAATGAATATTTAAATTTTAACTTTGCAAGCCACTCCTTGTTGCCTCCTCAATAAATCAATAACTCAATAGTACTGTGATATGAAAATAATTAAGTTAACAGTAATAAAAAATAAATAAGTTAAATTTAAAAGTAAACGAAATTGTAGAATATACTCTTTTGATTTTAGACTGTTGTCAATTATTGTGATTTTAAGCCATTGTAAACTTTAAAAAAGAAAAAGGAAGTACTGTGATATGGTAATGTGTATGTTTTTGTAGAAAAATGTAAGTTTAGTATGTTGCTTTTATAGACTAAAAAGGTCTGTGATAATAATTTAATAATAACTAAGTATGACGTGTATAAAACATGTAAATGTTAAATCTTTTAAAAGGGTACATTTTCTTTCAAATACCTATTAAGAGCTTTGATAAAATCGATCGAACAGTGATTTTCCCCTTATAATTGACCTATTTCGTCGGCGGTTGTTTAGCCAGTGCTTAAAAAAAAGTTTAGTATTTTTGGTAAGGGACATAATTAAATATTTTTAAGTAAAATAGAACGTTCATAATAAGGAAAATAATAACTTTTGTATTGGAAAATAAGGTTATTTACTACAATTTGTGTCATTAATAAAAGCCTTTAGTTAGTAGTAGACAACTAAACATCATTATAACTTGTTTATAGGTTATTTTTTATAGAAAACAAAAGTTTTGGCTATTATTGAACAAAAAAGATTTTGTTTTGTATTATTTTCCGCTAAACATAAATCTGAAGTCAAAACTGAGGGTCAAAATGAAAAAAAAGACAAAAATCATGTTGTAGTCATTTTTTTGCATAATATTAACATTTTTATAATTTTTGTCGTTTTCTGGCAATTATCTTTCAATGAATGAAGTGCAATGGAGTTTTGCTTCGCTCTTCCCCTGTTTGTACGAGTTTTCCTTTGTAGCCTCCAGTAATAACTCGCAAACATATTTACTGTAATGTAAGGATATTAAAAGTCCTTTCTTCCATTATCTTTGGAATGAAACAAAACGTCGAGATCCGGTAAAATTTGTGTAAAAGCGTGGGGGTGCCACTCTAATCTACAGTGTGCCTAGGTTCGGTGATGCAAAAGGGCAAATAGACGAGAAGATACTGGAATTTTAAATCAAGAAATTTTAGAAATACGCTGTTTGCGTGTGCAAAAATAATTAATACAAAATTTTTCCCCAATTGGTATTATACAGGGCAAGGTATAACTAAAAATATGTAAAAATGCCCAAGAAGCTAACTACTTTCATTTTTAAAAATAGGGACAAAAATTGTATAAGTAAATATTTTTAGGGAATTAGATTATAGGTCAAATTTTAAAAAGATAAACATTTACGCACAACGCATTATAGCTTTAATAATAGGCAAGAGAAAGCGTAATTTAAATGAAAAAATTATAAATTTATTATTATTTTTCTTTGATTTGCTGCCTAGTGGGCCGTAAGTATTTTAAAAAACTGTTAATGCATAACACATAACAAATTACCAACATTTTTTTTTACTTTATTTCTTTAGGTTTAAATTTTTGATATTTAAAATGAACCACCATAAAAAATTGTATACTTAAAATTATATCTTTTCCTTTTTAAAAAATGTAAAGTAAGCTATGGATATTATAGAAAATAATTGACTTATTTATCTCTAAAAATCAACTGCATGGTTGTTAAGGGTATAAAGTATTTAACAATAAAATTTGCTACATACAAGTTAACAGAAAAAAGTACCTACTGCAACAAAACTATTTACAGTATCACCAGAAGTTAAATTAATACAGTAATCATTTTACTTTAACTATTATTTTGTAAATAATTTACCCATGTAGCAAATTTTCATTGTCGAAAAATATTCTTACATGCCATGCAGTCAATTTTAAAAAGATCAGTAAGTCCATTAATTTTTAAAATAAACATAGGTTATGGTAATTTTTTTAAAGGAAAAAACAAATAAATTTACACAATAAAGAAAAATATACAAATATAGGTACATGGTGTTTTATTTAAAAAAACAAGTTGCCCTATTTCGGAAAATCAGCCATTTTGTTTTTTTGTCTTAACGGAATCTTACAAAAGAATGGCGATAGAAATAAAATATTTAATATATTTTTTTTTAATCTACGGCTTTCTTAAAAAATGTATTTTCATAACTTTATTTGTTCTTCATTTATTACGATGATCAAAATGGGTCAAATATAGTCGACACCATGCACTGCAATGCACATTGAGACGACAGTGCGGCCAATAATTTAATTTTGCTTAGATCTTAATAAGAGCCTTATTACTTTAAACAACTTAGTTAGGAAATACCTTGCTTAGATTATCTATGTATTTCTAGCGTTGACAACACTGCACAGTTTTTCGATTTTGGTCATTTTAGACCAGTGCCAATGCCTTTAAAAGAGGTAAAAAGTAAAAAAAAAATGTAAGATGAAATGTATGGAAAAAGGTAGAGAAAATAACAAAAATAAAAAAAAACAAATTACAAGCGAGCTGAGGTCGTGAATTGGAAGGGGATGAGTTTTTAAGGGTAAAAACGCTTTTTGTTGATTTCCGGTAAAAGTACTAGTCCTATGGAAATTTATTTTCTGAGAAAATTAATCATGGTAATAAGTATAGGGTAGAATCTACAAAAGTATTTGATGTATAAAAATATACAGGATTGCCTTAAAAAGTTACGATGCTCACTTGATTTTTTCCAATGGAACACCCTGTATATTTTTTACTAATTAATAGCCCTTGTTATTACAATAACAAATATATTTAATACCGTATATATTTAAATTTAAATAATTGTTTTTGAGCGTACCCCGTATAAACACCTTGTTTTACAATAATATTTTAAAACATTAAATACATATTAATTTGGATATTTTTGAGATTTATACTAACCTTAATATATAAAAGTATAAACACAATAAACCAAAAATTAATATCTACATATATGTATATACTAATCATTAAAAAGTTTTTTTTAACACGCTTTTAATAACTTGGGTTGTAACTATCTATCTATCTATGTAACGGAATCTTTGAGCTTAATTTTTACCAACTTTCAGCGATTCAATTTCTTTGAAACTTTGCACACGTATCAAGGACCGATGACAATGCAATAATTTAAAAACAGTATCCCGTTATCCTGATTAGGACCGCCAGGATAAATAAATTCCTTTACAGATCCTCCGTGTCTATTGACAAAATGGCGAAGGAATTTTTTAGTGAATAAACTGGAGCATGTATTTTTAAAAAATTAATTGACATATCGAACTAAAAAATGAAAAATAAATAATAAAAGCGTAAGGTGCTTAATATATTAAATGTTATAATTATTCTATTTGCAAATATCTATGAGGAAAAAGTTATGAAAAAATAGTAAAATGCACCCCACGCTTTTTACTCTGAAGTGACAAACTCTTTGTAATGAAAAATTATTTTCTAATTTTTAGTTCGGTTGCATATAAAAGCGTGTTTTTTAGTTTTTTTAAACTATTATTTATTTATATAGTTATATAGGATTAAACCTCTTTTAAGTCTGGTATTACAAAAAAAATATATTTATTTTAAAATGTAAACATACTTAATTTGAAATGTGTTAACAAGAACGCTATAAATACAAAAAAAATACAAATAATGATATTACACCTAAAAATCTAATGGCATCATCCACATATACCTTGACCTGGACCCCTATTCTCCATTTTAAGAGAAGTAAACCTTCCGCCCGCCACGTTCACGTCATCCATCGTTTCTCTCGGTACTAAAATTTCGAATTCTTGAACACAGCGCAACGATGCGCTTGATCAAAATCATTTTTTCAATCAGTAAAAAATCATAAATAATTTTTTATTTTAAAAAAGGCACCCGAAAAATAACAATACTTAAACCTAATTTTTGAGGTTTAACAATATGTAAACAATCAAAAATCCTCATTAAGAGCCGGCTTCTCCCAATGTGAAAGTGCTTCTCTATGCTTCTACTGCTTGAAACCAAAGAAGCGATTTCTCTTACTTTTTGAACGATGTTATTATTCTCACGACTTTCAAGTGGCCATAAGAAAGCCTTTAATCCATTTCTATACTGTGCAGTCGGTCACTTCGCATGGTAGACGGTGGTTCGACCTTGCCGGCACTGTTTGTAAGCTGCTTTTAAACGTGCCGCAAGAGAGTGCATTACCCATTAATATTTGATAAACTCAAGTCATAAAAAAATATCTGAAATATTACATTTAATTATTAATTCAAAATATTATTGAAAAGAAGGTGTTTATACGGGGTACGTTCAAAAGCCATTATTAAAATTCAAATATTTCAAAAACCACAAGAGATAATGATACAATATTATATATATTTATTTGTTATCATTGTGACAAGGACTACTAATTGGTGAAAAAATATACAGGGTGTTCCATAAGAAAAACATCAAGTTGGCATCGTAACTTTTTAACGCATCCCAGTATAAAAATTGAATACTTTCTGTAGATTCTACGTAAAAGTACTACAAACATTGTCATTTGGTTTTTTGCTGTCTCTTGTATTTAAGGATATATAGAGTAAAATCAAAAACGCCAAATTTTCAATTACCCCTCGTATCTCTTAGATAAATAGTTTTATTAAAATTTTAACTACGTCATTTTAAGTTTCTCCGAAATTAAGCCCATAACACCTATATCGGGTTTTTAATAACTTCAGTAATAACTGAGATAACCCATTAAAACGTCCAATTTTGCCCACCCTGTACACTTTTTTTAACATCATCAAAAAGTAGGGATTTAAACGAACAAAAAGGACGCCGACTTTTTGGAAAAAGACTTGCGTTATTTAACGTTTTCCCATAAGACTATTTTTCCTACCTTATACAGGTTTTATTCTACCATACTTTTTTTCGTTTCCAAAATTATCGACCCAGGTCTATTTTGTTGCCTAATAATTTTTCCAGTTGGCAAACGCATTAAAGTAAAAACCATACCGGTAATTTAATAATTCGTGGCGACAAGCTTTAAATTGCCTGTGGGTAAGCCGGAACACGATACAGATTGAATTACTCTGTTTATTACAGCCGGAGTTGATTATTCCAGCATATTGCGACAGTGACCTTTATTCGGTGAAAAGAGTGGCTTTTCGAATATGAATATTTTCATCGAAAAAAGATCAATTTAAAATTTAAAACCTTTCAGGTCAATCAATAAAATTGTCGCACAGTACGTTGAGAGATGGGGATTTCGGGACAAAAATCGTATCAGTTTTATTGTACTAAAATAGTTTTGTTATCAGGGCCGTATTAACTATTTGAGGCGCCCTAGGCTAGAATTCCCGGAGCGCCTATTTTCCACCAAAAAAAAATAAGGTCCTTTCCTCCATAGCGCCTATTTTAAGTGCCACGCGCCTTACTTTATCACCCGAATTAAAAAATTAAAAAAGATAATTTCCTACTTTTTCGCGCCATATTTCATCCAAAGCACCTTATTCACAGAGAAAAACTCCCCTGTCTAGCGCCTGCTATTCCTCTGTTTGGCGCCTATTTTTTCATGGCGCCCTAGGCTGTAGCCTTGTCAGCCTAGTGGTTATTACGGCACTATTTGTTATTGTATATAATTTAGTAGGTTACTATGCTCTGTATATGCAAGAAGTAATACTGTAATATTATTATACAGGGTAATTAAAAAATAGGAGTCAATTTACAAAAATATGAGGTGGTAAAAATGTAAGAGAGTATTTGTGAGCTAATTTCATAAACAAAAGTTTATATTAAAATAGGTCTGAAATTGCATAGTTTTCAGGATACAGGGTGTCTAAACTGCCATTTTTATCAATTTTGTATTATAATCTATTAGTTTAAAATAATTCGCCTGTATTTAATTTACCATTGTTGGCAAGTACCACTGACCTAGATTCATTACGGAGGCTATTGTCCGAACCATGTAATATGTGGTGACTTAGCAATTGTAACTAGTGTAAATATACGAGGTAAATTAATAAAGACATGCATTAACTATCCTGTTGTGTATCATTTATCACTGCACCTGAGCCATAATCTTTTAGCATTAAATAGCTCTATCAGTGACATCCCCGTAGCAAGTGCACTTTCTGGTTACAGCCCTCTACAATCAACTAAGGTGCCTTGACACCAGTCGCACACAGGGTGATCAACTTTTTTTTTTAATTAATTTTTTTATAAATATCGTAAATATCCCTCGTCCAATTTTATTAAAATTTAGTAATTTTATTTAAAGCACCAAGGGGCTAATTTAGCTCTGACTTCATTAAGTTTTTTAAGTCCAGTGGCGTCTTGGCACTTTATCAAATATTTATGACAAAAAAATGTACGCCACTGATCTTAATATAAAGCTTCTATTTTTTTAGAGCAGGCAAACAAAGATACAACTTTTTGTCTTTTAATATATTTTGTATCTTGCTTAGTATTCAAGAAAAAAATCTGTTAGATTGCATATTCCTAAACCACTCAATAAATATAATAATTTTTTTCTTTCGAAAATAACTATTTATATAATTTACTTTTAATTACTTAACAACATTAACACTAAGTTAAATAAAAATAACATCTAAACTAACAAATTTCAGTAAATAAAGTGTTTTTAAATTTTTTATACATATGTTTCTTGTGTTTTTAGGACCTCGCAACTAAAAATTTAATTTTATAGAAAGTTGCAGAACGCTGCAGCTTATTAATAAAAACATATATGTAATTACTCCTCCACATAAGTAAAATGAGCCTAAAAATAGAAATATGGTTTTCGATGTATTTTAAAAATCTTACTGCAAGACGAGATTTTAAAAAGAAATAATTTTATAAATAAAAACGTACATACAAAAAAACATGTTTTTTATAATACAAACCTTTTATATTATCAGACATAAAATAGCATTTTAAAAAATAAAACACCCCTTATATTTTATCACCATTACATAGAGATTTAAAAGACCTTTAAAATTTACCACATTTAAAAATTATTTTTCCAACAGTTTCTGAAAATATGAGCGTCTAAATCTTAATGCGTTTAAGTACTAGTTTTTAGATTTATATAGATCATATTTCCCAAACAAACAAAAAATATATTAAATGTGGTATGTTTTTAAACCTGTTTAAAATATTTTTAAACAGTAATATATTATACAGGGGTTTTGTTTAAAAAATCCCGATGACGACTATATTTCCGAAACTATTAGAAATGGGTATATTATATGTCGTATTTCTTATAGCTTTCAAGGAGGCCTTCCTCTTGGTTATAAAATATACAGGGTATTTCATTTAAACAAACCCAACTTTGTGTTATAACTTTAAAATAAAGTCAATGAAAAAAATGTAGGTAAGCCACTAAATTTACCGTAAAAATCCCTAAAACTTTTTATTTAAATTTTTCCTCTATCTCTAATATCAAGCGAAAATTTGAAAAACACTCTGTATCTCCAAAACGCATCAAGTTAGCCATGGTTTGCTTTTATCATTAAATTTATTTTAAAAATGGAAATCAAGATTGTGCATTCAGATTTGTTTTATCTCTTTTAGGTGTCGATATACCCTGCAAGGTAAACGAAAAGGCGCCACCCCGTATAGTCCTGTCTTTAGGCAGCCAAATAAGTAAAAATACTATATTTCTTAATAACTGTTAGTATTAACATTGCTTTGCGGTACGTACGTGTGCATTTCGAAAAAATGGCACGCCGTAAATAATATACTGAATATTATTATATTTATATTATATTAACTGAAAAGTTTCCCGATTAAAAAATACCGACCGAAGTAGGCAAAGGATTTTTTATAAAACTTGGCACAAGAACTTGCACTCCCAAACGTTCTTAACGGGAAAGAGAAGAGCAATAAATTATCACAAAACTGTAACAACTGCAATATCTTTCAAACAGCAATCCCACAACTCCAGAAACCGCTGCTAGAGGGATTCAACATTATACAACTCAAATATGCAGCCTTTGTTCCAGATCGAGGGATAGAAACATTAAAATATCATGTAGTATAAGCAAAAAACTAATTTGCAACATACATCAAGAAGAAAGTAAAACATTTTTTGCCCTGACTGTAAACATAATAAATATCCGCAAGTTATATAAAAAAATATTAAATTTTTTGGATAATGAAAACCAATTATTTTAGGCACTAGTGCTTTATTGTGTAACTTTCCGAACAGTTATGTACAATTTACATAAATTTCTAAAGTATTTTAGTGTGGTACCCCAGTTACCCCACACGGCCCAATAAGTATTTTTTTGTAGCACGGTTTCGAAAAGGTTAATAAAAAAGAACCATACCAAGTGCTCACCTAAAAAATTGCATGTTTTGCATTGCATTAAATGTTCCTAAGGATGTTATCTTTTGAATTGGAATCCTTGATTTCTCTAGAAATTAACTACATGTAAAAGTGTTAGGTACCTAGTTTTTCTGGGGTTTTCTAAAAGCAGTGTGTCTGACTGTCTGACTATATTTTGACCCATTGTTATCGCGAATAACTTTAAAACGATTAAAGATATCAAAATGCGGTTTTTGCAGAAAACCTTCTATTTTTTTAGTTTTTTTTAAATCACATTTTTGTCATTGGGTTGAAACATTCCGTTGACACAAAAACGAAATTGCCGATTTTCCAATATAATGCAACATTTTTATTTTAGATGGAATGCAATGTATATTTTTTTATTGTCTTAAAATTCAATTTTTCCCCAAACAATAATAACATAGGCTATGGTGGTATTTCCAGAAATAATGGAATTTTTGTATGACCGGGAGTAAAATACAATTTTACGCCCTCATTTGAGGGTGTAAATTGCACTTTACGCCCTAGGGCAAAAAGTATCAAAAACGCCGCACTTGTAAATGATGGCGTAAAATAAAACAATAAAATATATATTTAAATAATGCCCCATTTTCTCCTAACTGTAGAAAATGCTTGTATATTACTTTCAGTCTTTAAAAAAATATTTTTGCACCTTCTGGCGAAAAGCAATTTACGCCTACCTCTGATTGTTGCCCTCGCGGAGCTTGGGCAACAACTTTCAGTCGCGGGCGTAAAAGTGCTATTTTACTCAAAAACAACTATTTGGACCTCTAAGAAATTGACTGAATGCCATTTGAAAGTTGACAATAACAATTTGCTCCGTAAAGGTTATAGAAAGAAAAATACGGCAACAAAGCTAAACGCTATTTACAAAATAAGTAGTAGTGCTCGATCACCTTTATAAAACTTTTGTTAATATTGAAAAAACCTATAACTTTGACCGTATTTGTTTTGTGTAACCTTGTATGTAGCAAATTTTCATTGTCAAATACAACTTTTAAACGACATACAGTCACTTTTAGAGATCAATAATTCCATTATTTTGGAAATAGCCGTTAGGGATATGTAATTTTTTGAAGGGAAAAATTGAATACTAAGACGGTAAAAAAATATACATGGTATTCCATTTCAAATACCGAAGATTCCCTATATGGGAAAAGTGGCCATT